>JAAOAK010000172.1:0-130485 GCA_013396175.1 Fusarium denticulatum | reverse complement strand
GCCCGAGACTCCTTCCAAGCCCCAGACTCCTGAGACCACTGGCACTGGCTCCAAGCCCCAGGTCCCAGTTGTGACCGCCGGTGCTGCCCAGAAGACCTTCGCCGGTGTGGCCGCTGCCATCGCCGGTCTTGCTTTCGTCCTGTAAAGGATTTGAACAAGCAAACCTTCTTCTTCTTTCTCCCCGGATTTGGGACTTTTCTCTCATAGATGCCGGAGTCTCTTGCCCGGCAAAGCTCAGCATTCATCACGTCTTTTGCTCTTGATAGCAACAAAACACGCATATGTGTAACGTTTAACGTTCTTGGTTTATTCTTAACACCAGTCGGTTATAATTTGGGGAGATCTGGCTCTGGGATATCTTGTACGATAGATTAGGGTCTCGGCTGTCCATTTCGATGGTGGTACCTTTTTGGCGATTAGAAATCAGTAGTATTTCGGCTTTAATATGGCTTCATGACTTTATTTTTACTTTAGAGGATTCTAATGTGACAGTGATTCTCTCTACTCTTTTTCTTCTCTAATAATTGTGACTCTTTGATTGTGGCTGAATTAAGCTACATAGGATTGGCTAATACTCTTGGTACCTTTAGACTCATATGAAAGCCATCTTGTAAGTAAGGGTGACTGCCTCTAAAGCCGGTTCCTTACAGGAGAAATATGCAAGGGACTGTCGTGTAAGTAAGCCTTAGGAGAAGTCTTCTGACAGCATATTACAGAGAAACATAATTGGACGGCCATGAAGTGGATTCTCACATGCAGTATAATTTCTTTTTGTGTCTGGAACGATTGTAGTGGAGATTCATCGCATCTCGATCTTGGAGAGAGAATATGACAGTAGATAACTTTTGGTATTAGCCGCGACATTATAATATTGACCACCTCGTGCTCCTAAACATCTTCCAAATGGTCAGATGTCAAACCTTGGGTTGCATTGAGTAAAAGTTCCTATGCTCTACTTTCGTGAAGTGTTGGCTTGGCGATGTGATACTGATAGCAACGTGACCAACAGACTTGTCAGCGCCCGCAATGCTTTTTACAGTTGATGTTGCAAGCATGTCGATTGAAGTCCTTCTTGCAAAGCATATCTAGTCTGATATTGCGGTCTGGAAAGTTTAATAATGGATAAATACCTGGTCTCTAGGCAGCCGTATTTCACGATAGTATTCTGATTGCTGGAAGAATGCACTTGCAGCAGTGTCCAATAGCAGGAGTGAATTAACTGTAATCGATAAAGCTTAGGGCTATACGGTAAGAGATGCGAACCGATGGGTATGTACCCCTGCTTGGTGATAGCATCTCGCAACTCGCTCGGTTAATGTAATCGCATCACACTTCGATCCAGGGTTCAAGGGTACCCGTCCCGCATCGTGCACGGTGAGCATTAATGCAAGACCGTTTATGGCAGTTGTAAGCTCTTATCATCAAGGGAATATGCTATAGTTCCTAATTTCCGGTGATTGACAACTTGACAGAATGGTATATTTGTAGTGAGAGGCTCGAATAACAAGAATGTCGTGATATCGCACGGGGAGTATCGGGCTCAGAGTTGTCGCAAGAGCGGAGTAAAGCCTGTTTCTGGTGAAGATGACCTTATGCTAAATGCCTGGGTGCAGAGAAATGGAACATGATGCTGTATAACAGCGGGCCTTATCCCTTGTGTCGGTACGACAAGGATGGATACGTAATTGCGGTCTGAGCTTGTTCTTCATCTCTTATCTTGCTTTACCGTGCTGATACTCATTTCAACTACACCATTCATTGAGAACTGATAGAGAGCTACAGAGTTGTATATATGAATGAGACGAGCGACTTCAAGAGCCGCTGAACCTTTTTATATTTTTGCTTGTCTAGTGTCCAGAAACAGCAAGATTCTTTTTCGGAGCAAAGTGACATGGGCCGAGATCCTTGATTGGTTCGGTTTGTTCTCGTTGGATGGTGCAAGATGCCTGACATGGGCTGGATGGACATGGTCTCTACAGTACGGAGTACCCAAGCTTGGAATACCCAGAGCCTTGGCTTTTATGTATGCATGGATGTTGTTGACAGGTGGTCTTAATAACACCAGTTCATTAGTTAATGAATTATTTCATCGTTCATTGACCAGAAAACAATGTCGAATACAGGTTTTCTTTGAACAATAATTCATGCCCGAGACCCCTCATGTCAATGTAACCCTTGATGCGGAGCCGAAAAGGAAACGGAAAAAAGGTGGAGGTTGTGTCTGTGTGTGTGACTGTGACCGCCAGACTCGACTGCATGAAAACCCTTGCTCTTGATTGACTTGAATGTGGATTGAGGCGTTATGATTTGCCTGGAGGCTTCTGAGCGGTACCAACAGACTGGAACTGGTCCCCCTCTTTAGGTCATCGGGGGACAGCCACATTCTTGTATTTTTGGAGAGGATTTTTTCCAGAATCTCGGTAGCGATGTCATCCATCACAGTAATTACAGTGATGTACAGACAAACAGACATTGTTATAGAAGTGATAATATGATATGATATTATGAGGTTTATATGCCAGTCATGAGCACACTAGCAAACTGTAAAAAGTGACAATCCTTTCCCAAAATCATTAATAGACGTGCATATTTCTCCTCTTTTTTTCTTGATAGCTTCCCCTTCGCTATCGTTCTGAGTATGGAGTAACTTTTTAGTCTCTTCGGAATGGATTCTCTCTAACCCAACTTGGCCTGGTCTTAGCGTTTACCGTCTCTTTTTTTTAAAAAGCAACTCAACTGACCTTTGTTCTACTTTACTTTACTTGTCCTGAACCCTTGATCAGTCTTTCTCTTCATCTTTGGCTCTTTATATATCGATGCCAACTGAGTTTTGTCCGTATCAACACCAAAGCCAAGATATCACCATTAGCTTAGCCTTGTCTTGACTTACACGGCCCTAAGCTTATAGCGCCTTGTCCGCTGCTATAAGGTTACTGACGTCAGGTCGATCGACGGAGGAAAGCGCCATCCCGCTCAATCTCACCTTAGCGCCTTCTACTCCCTGACTACTTCTGTCCCTACTTCAACGGCTCAAACTCTCTCTGTTTAATGTTTGTTTTTGACTGCAACACCGTAAAAACTCTGTTGTGTCGACCCTCGATAATCACCCGCGGTATGCGCATACCCCTGTAACTGCGCTCACGATAATGAACTCGCCGCCGAACTCATTCTCTCGTCAATCCGACGATTCTCCATCCTCCAACCCCAGAAATAGCGCCGGTAAAGATCAGTCCCGCCATATGGTGCCCCCATCTCCGGCGTCTTCGACGACATCTCCATTGGCTGTAGGCTCGGCCCACGAAGCGGCTCTTATACAAAGCATTGAGCAAGGCGAATACGCGACCGACGACGATGAAACGCGGAGTCTGACCGACAGTATACGACAACACATTATAGAGGGTGGTTTGCGTTATCATAGGTATGGATGAATAGAAACCGTCCTTGCTCAATGGCTGACAGCATATCGCAGCTACCATGCAGGGAAATACCTTTTCCCTAACGACGAGGCCGAGCAGGATCGGGAGGAGCTCAAGCATAATTTGACTGTGTACCTTTGTGACGATAGACTTTTCTTTGCGCCAATCGAGCAACTATTGGAACAAGGGGCAGAGGTGTTAGACCTCGGAACTGGCATCGGAAAATGGTGCATTGACCGTGAGACTCACCTCAAGAAACTTCGAACCAAGTCGAGAGTCTAATTGCTGACCCGAATAGTTGCAGACATATACCCCAAATCGCAATTCCACGGCATGGACCTTTCACCCATACAGCCGGATTGGGTCCCAGAGAATGCCATCTTTGTCGTCGACGACATAGAGCACGAAGCTGGCTGGACCTATGGAGACGAGACATTCGATTATATACATATACGCCACACTGTTCATTCTATCAAAGACCGAGAATTGCTCTGGGAACGAATCTGGAAGTATGGCATTCGTTCGCCTTTATCTGATCGCAAACTGACTCTCACGCAGACACCTAAAGCCAGGGGGTTACGTCGAAATACAGGAGTTTAACTACATCGCAGCTTGCGACGACGACTCATGTGACGGTCCATACGCCTGGAGGGACTATTGTAAATATCTCTATGAAGGAATGATGGCCCTCGGCACAGATTTACATGGCATCACTCACGTGGGGCACGAACTACAAGAAGCAGGCTTCGAAAACATCACAACCAAAGCCTACAAGTGTCCACTTGGTCCATGGGCAAAGAAGAAACGACTCCAAGAGTGTGGCCATGTTCTAAGAGACGTTGTTATGCTGTCTCTCCATGGCCTGTCTCGAAAACCGCTTCGTGATGGTCTCGGGTGGACACTGATCCAGATCGAGATGTTCCTCATCGAAGTACGAAAATCATTGACTCAGGAAGTTAATGGCTTACCTAAGTTCCATACTTATTTCCCTTACTTAAACATTCACGCCCGGAAGCCCCTGAATTCGCAGAGGCCAATCAGGGAGGACGCATGATAGCCAGGTGTTCCTGGAGACACCACGACGCATAGCATACACGACACTGCATATTTCATAACGATTGGACGAGACATCAATTCATCAGCATAAGAAAGCATCAACACACATGGGAGCATGGCCTGGCGTTTGACGGATTGCATAAGGCTGATTAGAGCCTGTGGTGAAACATTGCTTACAAGGCGTAACTGAGAAATTTCACCTTGTTTCATTCATGGCTAGGCAGCCGACATAATACACAGCCGGCGAAATACTATCATAAATCATGAGTTCCTTCATTTTAGGCAACATCATCGAAACTCAGTATGTGATGGTCTGTAGCAGTCCTAAAGTCGTAAATCTCGGATCATGATATTGTGACTTGATCCATCCATATGGCATTCTCAAGCGACCATAAGAACAGATACTATTCTGACCATACGTCATGCTCAACAGCCCAAAGATCACCAAACCGACTTCCTGGCGTCTCAACGAGCTCCCTTGGCCCACCAGATTCCACAACAGTACCTCTATCTAGAACAATAACTCTGTCGAAAAAGTCCATAACCATCTCAAGTCGATGAGACACCATGACGATTGTATAATTCTCGAATTCTTCACGAATAATCTCTTGCATAGCCCTGTCTGTGACTTTGTCGACACTGCTGCTCACTTCGTCAAGCAGCAGCAGTCCACCTCGCTTCTCAACCCCAGCGAGGCGATCGCGCACCCTACGACGAAGGATCGCTCGACCAAGGCTAAAAAGCTGTTTTTGTCCAGCACTGAGATCATCGGCGCTCATACCAGCGTTGAGGGTGCCTTTATCTTGGATAAAACCTGCTAACCGCACCGTGTTGAGAACGTTGAAGCATTCTGCGTCTGTGGCTGCCTTGTAAGGGTCGATGTTGTCTTTGACAGAGCTGCCATCCGGGAGAAACACTGCGTCCTGGGGAATGCAAATGACGCGCTTGCGCAAGGTCGCGCGGTCTATTTGATGAAGGTAAACGTCGTCGATCTTCATATTCGCGTCACAAGACGGCAGAGGATCGATAAGACGTAGAAGGAGGAGGATCAAAGTGGACTTTCCACTTCCTGTACGACCACAAATAGCGACTTTCTGGCCTGGCAGAATGTCCAGCTCGAGATCACATAGCGCCAAGCTAGAAGCAGCTTCTTGCTCACTACTGGGGGAATCATAAGAGGCTGAGACATTGTTGATATGTATGCTGCCGCTCTGAGGCCAGGTCTCAGGGGGCTCGATAACTTCCCCAGGTTTATTCTCTGTCTCAACAGTTTCACTGAAAGATCTTAACCGGCTTACAGCGCCTAGAGACGTCTCAAGGGAAGTGTAACTAGTGATGAGGTTCGACAAGGCTTCACTGAAAGTCAGAAGAGAGATAAGACTGGCGCCAGTCAAACCTGCATTGGTTCGAAGCTGAGTTGCAAGGGCGATGAGAAGAACGGCAGTGCCTGTAACAATGAAGTGAAGCAATGTGGCGAGCCATTGTTGAATCATTGCCAGGAGATACGCTGAGCGCTGGGATGTGTCGAGAAGTTTGTTGCTGTGGACAATGTCAAATTGTTCCCACCCGAAGGCCCGAATAGTCGCAACACCTTTGATTGTGTCCGTGAAATGTGTACTAAATCAAGAGTTAGAATTTCAATCTCGGCTCTTGGCAACCTAAAACTTACTACAATGGGCTTTTAGCCTCAAGGTCGAGGAGTCGAATCTGACGAGACGTGCATAAATAGAAGTTTTGTGTCAAGTATAGAATCCCCATCAAAAAGGGGTATCCAACTGCGAGATATGGTGATGCTGAAGCTACAACGAATGCAGTGCCAAACGCGTTAGAGACGTCCAGGGAAAAGTTGGTCAGGGCCAGTGGGAGCTCCATATCCAGAAGAGTCATATCTTGCGAGAACAGATTCGTTACAATACCGGTGTCAGTCTTTGAGAAGAACCGCAGCGGCGCAGAGATAACAGTCAAAATAGCGCGTTCATGTAGTTCAGTACCTGCTGTTGCAGTCATCTTGATCAATGTCGTAACTCCATCGCAGAACAAGAAGACCATATAGCCAGCCCGTAGCATACCATAGATACCTACGTAGAAGGCAAAAGATCTGTTAAAAGCGTCTTCAGCCCAGAATTTGATCCAGACGCTGGACAGACTATTGCAGACACCAGTTAACATGCCTGCCACGGCGACGATGACAACTGGCCAGAAGCCAACGCTCTTAAAATAGTGTTTGTAGATGGAAAAGTCGCCTTGCTGTCGTGCTATATCCTCCGCTGCTGGTACGTCTTGAGGAAGTATTGCAGGGACAGTGGCGGCCGTGGCTCTAGTCATGGGCTTTTCATCGGTTGAAGAAGAATCCGTATCTCTGTGCTTGACGCCAAGGCTGTGGACATACTTTTTGTTCTCCATCAAGTCTGAGAAATTTCCCTCTTCAATGACTGTGCCATTTCCAAGAGCAATGATATGGTCTGCCAGAGGTAGGTTCCTGACTGAATGTGTGCAGATGACCACAGTGACGTTACGTCGACGAGTGATACCACCTGGTCCAAATACGCGTCTGAAGAGCTCCGATTCAGTATCCAGGTCCAAGCTACTTAGTATATCATCGAAAATCATCAGATCTGCTTCAGAGTATAGCGCACGAGCAACAGAAAGACGCTGCTTTTGACCGCCACTCAACATGATCCCATTACTGCCGATCTTTGTATCGTGACCTTGCGGCAAAAGTGTAACGTCTGGTGAGAGCATAGTAGCTTCCACGATTTCGTCGTACTTGGCCTGATTGAAAGCGCAATGACCAACAATGTTTTCTCGGAAGCTTGCGTTGTAAAGAAAAGGGGTTTGTTCACAGTAGCCGATGCGATGCGATGGTATATACGTTTTGATGGTCCCTGAGGCGACAGGCAGTTCTCCAAGTAAAGCCTTACAGAGGGTGGTCTTGCCAGATGCCACTTCGCCCACCATGATGGTGAGCTTGTGAGCTGGAACTGAAGCGTGTATTTGAGTAAGTGTCAACTTCTCACCTCCCCATCCGAAGCAGCCGTTCTCAACAGAAAACGTCACCTCGTTTAACGGATTCAATGAACTTTTCTCAGAAATAGAAGCAGCTTCATGGATTCGAAAGTCATGGCGCGGATCTGCGGCAAGAAATCTTTGGACTCGAGCCATGCATGTCAGGGCAGCAAAAATGCCTGGGAGGCTCTGGAAAAGACCGATGACGGGAGTAGTGAAAAGAAGTATATATGATAACGAGGTGAAGAGTGTGTTCACAGTCAACTCTGTGGACGTGAACGCAAAGGTGACTACTGGAGAGATGCAAATCGGGAAGAAGCCCAGCACGGCAGCGCTTATCAAAAGCCAGCGGAAGCTATTCCCAACCCTGATCTCTCCCACACGGAGCGTCTGTATGAGATCTGCGACAGGTCCAGCAATGCCTGAACTTTTGTAGAGCTTCATTTGAGAGATGGCGTTGGCAGTCAATCCCACTCTGTTCTGGATCTTTGCCATCCACTCGCCCTGCCTCTTGCCAACGAATGAGACTAACCAGGACAGCAAAAGAGCGCAAACACCGATCACTACAAGCGGAGATAGGAATGCTAGACCGATCTTCCCATGCAGAAGCCAGCAACCGATGGCTACTTCTATGGTGTTTGCCCAGATATCGTGAGCTGTCCCAGCACCCCTGATGATGCGTTCAACATCAGCGCTCATAAGCGTTAAAGCAGCAGAATCATCAGCGGCCGTGATCTTCATCTGTGTTGTCTTTTGGTAAATCGCAGCGACTAGGCAGCCTCGAATCATATAGACGGCCTTTTCCTGATAGTAACCGTAGAAGGCCGAAGAAAGTCCAATGCCTGCGTAAATGAGAAATGCAGCGCCGATCAAACCGTAGCCCATGTTTTTCGTCTTCGGAGTCTCGGGCATCTGGAGATACTCGAGAGTAGCATCGATAAAGACGGGCTGGCAGAATTTGAAGGCAATGAGGGCAACGCGAGGCGCAATTGGGAGGAGGAACGGACTGATGAGTGTTCTGGCCAGGTCCTTCAGAAGTCCAGACTTGAGCTCTCGATTGTATCTATGCACCCTAATCCTCTTGGCAAAGTGGCTGTACAATTTGCTGGAAGCCATGTTCTCATCGAGGGGATAAAGGTCATCTATAGCCAAAACCCCCCGATATCCTCTCATGAAAAGCTGGTTCAACCAGGCGAAAGCACCAATACTGAATATGCCGCTCGACTCCTCGGGACTATGTTCATCAGCATTCCAGTGAATCCATTTGGTCTTGGGAATCGTCTCGAGACAGAGAACAATGGCTTTGACGACGACAGACGCAGTGAACAGGCGGGGCTGGATATCATGTTGAGATTCAAGCCATGCCGTTCTCGTTTGCACAATGTCAAACAGAAGCGTTAGCAATATGTAGACATTGAGCAAAGTCGACGGTCTTCGGGCACAGGAGTGCTCGAATGAAGATAAAAAGACCGCTAAGAAGGCGGCAGTGGCTACAAGGGATGATCCAGCAAGAGAGAGGCCGTGGACCACGCCCGGGGCACCAGTCGCGATGAGAATGAGGACCGCAAGTTGAATAATGGTATAGACAGCCAGAAATGCCTTTTTAGTTAGTATCAGCTCGGCATTTGTGTGTCAAGACTCACAATCTTGATCGATTGAAGAATAATACCCCCAACTATCCTTTCGCGCTGCAACAAAATGATTATTCGGGCGACTGCTGCCGCGACGAACACCGCAGTTGGTATAATTGAAAGGAAGATGCGTTCGAATTTCTGGGTGAAGTCGAAATCGCCGCGGCATCCCCGAACACCAGGTCCCAAGGAGCCATCATTCAGACAAGTCGAAGTCATTTTGCGTGACCTTGAGGGGGAGATAAGAAGCGAAGTCGTTGCCTTTTAATGCATGTCGCTCATGTCAAAAGTTCCTGTTGGGTCTGTCAGACGGGAAAAGATTGGCCGATTGTGATGAAAGCCAACATCATGAACAGCCAAAATTACGCGTTGCACACGCGGACAAAGACACCGCATTTTGCATCATCACATCGACCAGAATTCGTAGGTAAGTAGCGCGTAGACTCCAAATTGTTAAGGAAGATCTGATGTGAAGTTGAAGTTGAAGCATTCGTTAGTTCCTTCCAGTTAAGTAGAATGACGACAAGCGATCAAACCTCGTGCCATATTAGGAAAGAGCGCAGCTTCATCCCAAGTTAAGGTAAGGTACCTAAGCTAGCTGCCTCTGGACCTGAGATCGAGCAATATCTTCCTATCACCAAATAATTCTGTCCTAAAACAGGAAAAACTTGCATAAAGACTCGTCAAGATCCATCATAAGGATGACCAAGTTGGAAAATATTGTCCTCAAGTCCTGTAAACTAAGATCAGATGCTGGCCTCATTCTCAACTTGAGCCATTCCGGTACAACAGACTCTTGCCACGCCTGACTCTGAGCTTATTGCCAATTGATTGAGATCGTGGATGTCGGCAACTGACGTTGACAGGAAATCCCATCGTTACCACGCATCATGCAGCATGGGATAGTATCGATACGGCCCGTTGATGACACCAAACGTCACACGCTGGCTCTGAATGCAGTAGTCCCCAATTGATAGGTCCAGGCTGAAGTGATCTTTTCCATTAGCAACCAAGCTCAGGACGTGTCCAAATATTCCTCAGAGAATCCTAGACGAAAAGATATGCTGAAGTGAGAAGGGCAACAGTCACTGACTGACTGAAGCTTGAAACCGAGTACGATGATGGAAGCCTCGTACTCCATATCGCCAGAATTAAAGATCTTATCATATAGTCAAACTAACCTTAAAAAGGCATTTCATCATCAAGATCCTGCCATCGTGTACAAAAGTTTAGATCAGAGTTAAAATGACACCAACAATTCCACAAACCTCCAGGAATCTTCTAAATTATTCGGCAGAACCTCTTTTGACAAGGGAGGCGGAGTTTCACTCGGCCGATGGCGGCGGACGAAGAACGGACTAGAAGCCGGACGGAGGCGCAGATCGTCGAAAACCGCAGTAAACCGGACAAGACCTCTAGCAGACTGTCCCCTGAAACGGTGCTTACGGGTGGGTCGCGCCGCTGAATCCCTGTTCAGATTGATTAGAGGAATGACAAGGATCCGCTGCCATGTGAAGCTGAGATATCATATCATGAAAAAGTGATTGTGAACATGAATCTCCAAACGATCTTGGTAAGATGATCTCATCTCGGGGAGATTCATCCGATCATTGTAAAGCTTCTTCAAATTGCATTACATTGCAATATCAACAGAGAATCAATGTGTCACGCCGATGCATGTCTTACAACCTCTTCTCATGCCGATATCTGTACTATGCCATATTTGGGCATGAGTCGAAATGATTGTAAAGTGCTGAATCAAAGCAGCCACTCAAAACTTGTATTCCCGGACTTAAGGGACCGCGCCGGGCGAGACTTCCACGAGATTTAACCGTTGCCCTTTTTTAGCATTTGACGTTTCCACTGTTTTTGATCCACAGAGCGAGATTGGGTGGATATGATACCCGAGCATTGGGTTTCAATGTTGCGTTGCAGCGATGAACTCAAAAACGTTTGACACGGCATTTAGATCCGAATATGTCTGTGAACAACAAGAATAACTTATTATCAGGTGAAACTGTGTAGAGAATAGTTCTTTTCATCAGTTCAGAGACCCCCACAACCCGAGATTTTCGGATATACACGCCTAAAAGTCGTAAGCAGAGTTAGATAGTCCCCCTAGCTTCCCCGTCAATCCTTTACCTTATTTCACCAAACCAATCAGACTCTTTCCCACCTCGGCCTTGGGGAGGTTCTTAGCCGAGATGAGTCAAATCCTGCATATCTGCCCCACGGCGCTGACTTACTCGTCCACTTGACTCAGGTGGAAGCTCCCTGAAGCAATTCCCAGCTGGTGGAGCCGACGTTACCCCTGCCCCTACCGGCGGACATTTTCAACGGACGCTTCGTATTGTTGATTGGTAATGCCGGATCAAATTGTTCCAAAGGAGAATATAGACCCATTTTAACTTTTCTGGGCTGTATCTTTGTTGACTTATAGTGCGGGATGTCGGCATCTTTTTCCCATGCGCCCTCTTCTCTCTTGTTTTGTCAACAGTGAGCCTGTGATCAAACATATTGGCTGCTGTATCATATAACTTATTCTAATAATCATTCTTTATTCATATAATTATTCTAATTAATACGCCATTTCAACTGAGTTCGTCTCAGTGTACTACTCCTTTTCGCGACGGGTGACTTTGGGCTCCCAGTAAAAAAACTACTTACACGCACGACCCAACCGATATAAGTCACCATGGCGGAAAAAGACCTTGGAAAGGCTGAGGAGGCTATTGCTGCCAACCATCACACTGAACAGGCTGATCCTGCGTATCGCAACTCTATCGATACCGACTCTACACGCCACGGCCCTGCTGAGCAAAACAACGGCGGCGTATCTATTGAGCAAGCTGAGGCTGAGTTCGCAGAGCTTCAGAGAGAGTTCACTGGCGTTTCAAGAGCTAGCAGGAGAAAGAGTAGAGCTAGCGTTGGCGATCCTGAGAAGAATGCTCACGCTGAAGACAATGAGGTCGAGTCCATCTTTGATCTTGAGGCTGCTCTCCGCGGCGGTCTTGATCGTGAGAGGGAGGTTGGCATCAAGTCCAAGCACATTGGTGTCTACTGGAATGACCTGACCGTCAAGGGCTATGGTGGCATGTCTAATTATGTCCCTACCTTCCCTGATGCTTTCGTCAACTTCTTCGACGTTATCACCCCTGTTATTCGAATGCTCGGTCTTGGACCCAAGCCTGAGCAGGTCGCCCTTCTCGACAAATTCAAGGGTGTCTGTAAGCCTGGCGAGATGGTTCTTGTTCTAGGCAAACCCGGCTCAGGCTGTACTACCTTCCTCAAAACTATCGCCAACCAGCGTTGGGGCTACACTGCAGTTGAGGGTGAGGTTCTGTACGGAAAGTGGAAGAACACCGAATTCGACCAGTACCGTGGTGAAGCTGTTTACTCGGCTGAAGACGACATTCACCACCCTACCCTTACTGTTGAGCAGACCCTAGGCTTTGCTCTAGATACGAAGATGCCCAAGTTGAGACCTGGAAACATGTCCAAGCAGGAATTTAAGGAGAGTGTTATCACCACGCTTCTTAAGATGTTCAACATCGAGCATACCCGCCACACCATCGTTGGTGACCATTTCGTCCGTGGAGTCAGTGGTGGTGAGAGAAAGCGAGTCAGTATTGCGGAGGCCATGATCTGCAGCGGTGCTGTTTTCTCGTGGGATAACTCCACTCGAGGTCTTGACGCCAGTACCGCTCTCGATTTCGCCAAGTCCCTTCGAATCCAGACCAACCTGTACAAGACCACCACTTTCGTCTCCCTGTATCAAGCTTCCGAAAACATCTACAACCTTTTCGACAAGGTTATGGTCATCGATGGCGGTAAGGAGGTCTACTTCGGTCCTGCTGCCTCTGCCCGTAGCTACTTCGAGAGCCTTGGTTTCGCCCCTCGTCCCCGCCAGACCAGCGCCGACTACCTGACCGGCTGCACGGATGCCTTCGAGAGAGAGTACGCCCCAGGCCGCTCCGAGGAAAACGCCCCTCACGACCCTGAGACTCTCGAGCAGGCCTTCAAGAAATCCGATGCTTTCAAGTCATTGGAAGCCGAGATGGCTGAGTACAAGGCTTCTCTCGCATCCGAAGAGGAAACGCATAATAACTTCCAGCTCGCTGTGAAGGAGGGAAAGCGTGGAACTTCCAAGCGCTCAGTCTACCAAGTTGGCTTCCATCTGCAGGTTTGGGCCCTTATGAAGCGCCAGTTCACTCTCAAGCTACAGGATCGATTCAACCTCTTTGTTGGATGGTTCCGCAGTATCGTTATCGCCATTGTCCTCGGCACCCTCTACCTCAATCTCGGAAAGACTTCAGCCAGTGCATTCAGCAAGGGAGGTCTGCTCTTTGTCGCCCTTCTGTTCAACGCTTTCCAGGCCTTTTCGGAGCTCGCTAGTACCATGACCGGCAGAACGATTGTGAACAAGCACAAGGCGTATGCGTTCCACAGACCGTCAGCACTATGGATTGCTCAGATCTTCGTCGACCAGGTTTTCGCTGCCTCGCAGATCTTGGTCTTCAGTATTATCGTGTATTTCATGACCAATCTCGTCCGAGACGCCGGTTCCTTCTTTACATTCTATCTCATGATTCTATCGGGAAATATCGCGATGACTCTATTCTTTAGAATCATCGGCTGCATATCGCCGGGCTTTGATCAGGCTATCAAGTTTGCTGTTGTTGTAATCACATTGTTCGTAGTCACCTCTGGCTATATCATCCAATATGAACAAGAGCAGGTCTGGCTCCGATGGATCTTCTGGATCAACCCTCTCGGACTGAGCTTCTCAGCCATGATGATGAATGAGTTCAAATCCCTGGAAATGACCTGCACGGCAGACAGTCTGATTCCCGCTGGTCCCGAATACACCGATATCAACCACCAAGTTTGCACACTTGCTGGCTCAAAAGCCGGCACCACCCTCGTCTCTGGCAGCGACTACGTTGCTCAAGGATTCTCTTACCATGTTGGAGATCTGTGGAGGAACTGGGGTATTGTCATGTCTCTTATCGTCTTCTTCTTGATCCTCAACGTCGTTCTCGGAGAATTCGTCAACTTTGGCATGGGAGGAAACGCTGCCAAGGTCTATGCTAAGCCCAACAAGGAGAGAAAGGCTCTGAACGAGAAACTCACGGCTAAGAAGGATGCTCGCACCAAGGACAAGTCCAACGAGGAGGGGTCCGAAATCACCATCAAGTCTGAGAGAGTGCTCACTTGGGAGAACCTCAACTATGATGTCCCTGTGCCAGGAGGCGAACGCCGACTTCTCAACAATGTCTTTGGTTACGTTCGCCCAGGTGAACTTACTGCTCTGATGGGTGCCTCTGGTGCCGGAAAGACTACACTTCTGGATGTCCTCGCAGCTCGAAAGAACATTGGTGTTATCTCCGGAGATATCCTCATCGACGCTATGAAGCCAGGCAAGACCTTCCAGCGATCTACTTCATATGCCGAACAGCTCGATGTGCACGAGCCTACGCAGACCGTCCGCGAGGCCTTCCGTTTCTCTGCCGAACTCCGACAGCCTATCCACGTGCCTATGGAAGAGCGCTACGCCTATGTCGAAGAGATCATCTCCCTTCTCGAGATGGAGTCTATTGCCGACGCTATCATTGGAACCCCTGAATTCGGTCTTACTGTCGAACAGCGAAAGCGTGTCACTATCGGTGTCGAGCTTGCTGCCAAGCCTGAGCTGATGCTTTTCCTCGACGAGCCTACTTCCGGTCTTGACAGTCAGAGTGCTTTCAACATCGTCCGCTTCCTCAAGAAGCTCGCTGCTTCAGGCCAGGCTATTCTGTGCACTATCCATCAACCCAACGCTGCTTTGTTCGAGAACTTTGATCGACTTCTTCTACTCCAGCGCGGTGGTCGCACTGTTTATTTTGGCGATATTGGCAAGGATGCTCACGTTCTGCGAAGCTATCTCAAGAGCCACGGTGCTGAGGCCGGTCCTACTGATAACGTTGCTGAGTACATGCTTGAAGCCATCGGTGCTGGAAGTGCTCCACGTGTTGGAGACCGTGACTGGGCCGATATCTGGGAGGATAGTGCTGAGTTTGCTGATGTTAAGGAGACCATCATTCGTCTGAAGCGTGAGCGCCAGGCTGCTGGTGCCGCGGTCACTGTCAACGATCCTGAGCTGGAGAAGGAATATGCTTCTCCTTTCAAGCATCAGATGATGGTTGTTTGCAAGCGCATGTTCCTGTCCTTCTGGCGATCCCCTGACTACATCTTTACCCGAATCTTCAGTCACGTCGCTGTCGCCCTCAGTAAGTTTTGCCCTAAATCTATCAAAAGGTACCCTGAATCTATACAACTTTAGCTAACCTCTTCTCAGTTACTGGTCTGATGTACTTGAACCTTGACAACTCTCGTTCGTCCTTGCAGAACCGAGTCTTCATCATGTTCCAGGTTACTGTTCTGCCCGCTCTCATCATCACGCAAGTCGAAGTCATGTTCCACATCAAGCGAGCTCTCTTCTTTAGAGAGCAGTCTTCGAAGATGTACTCTCCCTTCGTCTTCTCCTCATCTGTTGTCCTGGCTGAACTGCCCTACTCGATCATGTGTGCGGTAGCTTTCTGTAAGTTCTCAACACCAACAATCCATTTAACCACTACTCACACATTTTAGATCTCCCAATTTACTTTATGCCCGGATTCCAGACCGAGCCTTCTCGAGCAGGATTCCAGTTCTTCATTATCCTGATCACTGAGCTGTTCTCAGTCACGCTTGGACAGGCTCTCGCCAGTATCACTCCCTCGCCCTTCATCTCAGCACAATTTGATCCTTTCATCATCATCAACTTCGCCTTGTTCTGTGGTGTTACGATCCCCAAGCCTCAAATCCCTGGTTTCTGGCGTGCCTGGATGTACCAACTGGACCCTTTCACTCGTCTGATCAGCTCAATGGTCACAACTGCCCTCCACGGAGTTGAGGTTGTCTGCAAGCAAAGCGAACTCAACCGCTTCACTTCGCCTTCCAACAGCACTTGTGGAGAGTACATGGAGCCCTTCTTCGCCAATGGCGGTCGTGGCTATCTTGTCAATGACGACACAAGGGACTGCGAGTATTGCGCGTACAAGGTGGGCGACGAGTTTTACAGCACCTTTGATCTCTCTTTCAACAATCGTTGGAGAGACTTGGGTATCTTTGCTTGCTTCATCGCAAGCAACTTAATTATCATTATCTTGGCGGTAAGTAATCCTGATTGAGGACATGCTTGAGAACAATTTACTAACTTTTAGTTCAGAGCCGCTTTCTCAACTTCAACCGACGTTAAAGACTGAAGAAGTATATTATAGACGATGTGATGGGTTTTGCAGGATGTTTGACGGGTACGATTAAAAGTTGACCATAGACTATACATAGAGAGGAACACCAGTTACCTCATTTAATACATAACTTTACCATCATTTTACACTTTCTCGTTATGATTTTTTATCTAAGATCCTAAGAGATTTATTTGACGTTAGGCTCCTTACTACAAGGTTAGACTAGTCCGTATTCTAATCTGAGGGACATTTAAATGGACAAAATCCCAGGTCAATGGGGTGAAGAACATGATCTCAAAGCAGAGCGTGGTAATAGCCTCTTCCCGATCTTAAGCGCCAGTAGACCGTTCTACAAGCCCGAGACGATGTAAGGGCATATTCATTACATCGACTGTAGAGCTAGCACAACACATACATGAGGAGCAGCCTTCTCAGTCAAAAAACAGCGTATTCTAGCAGTATTGGAAGCCCCTATGTAACCCAGGTTAGCGATCCCCAGCGTTACATGACTTTGTGAACAGAGGGTTCCCATGCAACTCGGTCTCCTCCTCTCCCATCCCCACTCCAAACTCTTTGAGTGACTCCATGTCGTCTATATTGTTCTCCAATGTGTGCAGTATGAGGCTGCTGGTTGCCCCAGGCCTTCAGGGGCAGGCCGGGCAGGCGACCTGCTTAGGAGGGAAGCCAATGAGGTTACCTCTACATCCAGAACATCCAGGGTTCCGTTTACGCCCCGTTCCATTGCACTTAGTACACTCCGATGTATGAGCGCCATGCGGATCCATCGCGAAGGTACCTCTTCCTCGGCAACGAGAGCAAGCTCTTTCCAAGGTTTAGATCAGTGTTTGGTCCTAGTTCGCGGATCCACCACGGACGAAGATTCGGGTTAGCACGTTCGACTAACAGACTGTTACGTTAAGTTACGCTGATCACCGTGGCGAAGCGTTGCTGACACTCACAACATTAAATTCGTATTCCTGGTACAATTGGCACTTATATTGCACACCTTTACTCTTACGTGCAAGATTGACTTACAGCGAGAGCATAATCCAGGTGCTAAACGTTATGATATGAATTCTGGCATCATATCCATTCCGTAACTCCATCAGCCTCGGACAAATCGAACAAGTCACGACCCCATCTATCCCATTCTCGTGGCGCATGGTCATTTGACCACAAGCAATCAAAGATGCTGCGCATTGCTCCGAGATGGCTTCCCATCCTAAGTCGCTTCTTCGTTGTTTAGAAGCAGAACTATTACATTCCCAGATATGCTACATCAATGGCTTCTTTGAGAGCTTTAATTAACTTCTTCATCTGATGGCTGGACTTCAGGAGTTCGCTGCTTGCAGTCCCAACCAGCGCCTTACAGCGAAGTCAATAATCCTGGGCGTCGCTGATTAACCCATAGTATGGCATCGATACCCGCAACTCGATATTTATCAAGGCCTCTATCGACACGTTGGAACTCAGACAAGGTGTTCAGACTATGAGACGGACAAAGTTCTACATCCATCTACATGCGAAACATGTTCATATGTGAGGAGAGGATCAGCACGCTTTGCTGAGTACTAGGTGCCCAGCTGTTCCACATCATCAAACATTTCAAGAAGAAAGCTCCCGGTATGCCCCGGGAGGTACAGAACAATATTCTCAGTATCCTGAAAGAAGGCGCTTTCTGTCACGCGAAGAGCCCTAGGACGAAGCCATTGAGACATCCATTAAGGTAGTTAACAAGATAAGGGATAAGGAGGCAAAGAGATCTTGGTGGATCAACATTACCTACGAGAAATGGTTTATCCTCGTGGGTACCTATGGAAACAGCAGACTCGAGTGCAGCGAGGCCGGTTTGGGTATCAAAAAGTCCATTGAGAGACGCTAAGGGGACGACATCGGTCCCGACCTCACCTTGAGAAACAACCCAGGTGACCTAAGAAGTCAAGCACGACAGCTTTTGACTGAAATAAAAATGATTATACAGCAGAAGATCTTGCCGACAGTCTAAGTTGCACCAATGCACGCGCTCATAAACTGCGATATTGTCTGTTTGTACCAAACTCACGGCCGGAATAATATTCCATTGTCGCAACTTTCGATTTACTTTTCGTTTTCAAAATGCACCAAAGTTCAAAAATACCTATGCAATCCCGGCTTCCTCGTGTTTTCCCTACCGTGTACAATCATCTCAAACCCAAACGTCAATCACTTCCTCCTCCTTTCGTATACAGAACAGCCGTGAGAGTCACTTGCGCAGTGGAGACTTTGGTTCTGCAGAAGATCTCCTTCGCGTGCCAGGCTTTTTCTTCGCATCACCGTTCGCGCCCCCCTTATCCTTTGCCTCCTCCAGAGCCTCAAGAACAGCAGCTTGATCAGATCTGAGAACAACACCCTCGGCGATTACTTCATCACGGCAGATGAACTGTGGGAACAGAATCGCGAGGACCGTCGGCTTGGGACTTCCCTTTGTCTTGCGAGCGTTGCCGACGTCGTAGTCATCATACTGGCGTGCACCGCGAGAATCTTCCTCGTCGGGCATCTCTGCGGTTATCATATCGCGAGAGCGCTGCGTATCGGCCCAGACTGCAACAGCCTGTCTGAACAGCGTTGGGACCGCATTGTAGAAGCCAGTCTGTTTGTACGCCACAACGAGCGGGTGCAGGGTACTTCGTACCTCGTTGCTCGCTTTGCGCACAATGTCCTCTTGGACCGTCTCAGTTTGCTCAGAATCAGAGAGGGACCCGAGGATTTGAGATCGATACACTGTCTCTCGGCGCTCATCCCCTTTGAAGAAGCCAAGCATGCTGGAAGCAGTGGCCCTCATATCATTAGCGACGTAGAAGGGGACAAAGACATAAGAGAGGAGTGTTTCCGCGATCACAGCGTCAGCGGCAGCACAGCGCATCTTGGCACTCGCTTTGGTGGTGCGAGTTGAGAGTGGGATCTTGGGGAAACGGGCGTGGAGTTCCTGGATCTCACTCGTAGAGTCCTAGTAACAGTCAATACAATTCAGAGAGCTCAAACCGTGGAGACATACCTGTGCGCCATCATGGTCGTTGAAATACTCATTGACAAAGTCGTGAACCTTCTTCGACAACTCCTGGAGATCAGATCGCCTATCCTCGTTAACTCAATCCATTTATCATATAAAAAGATCACTCACAACTTCTTGACCTCCTCAGTGCCGAAGTCTCGCAAAATGCCCTCCCCAAGATCACTCTGCGCCTGCGTCAACTTCTCCTTACACCCCTTCAACTCCTCGATATTAGCCTCCATCTGCGACTTCTGCAACTCACACTCTGCATTCATCTCTCTAATCTCAGAAGCATGGCTCGTCAAATGCGCCTCCGCAGCCGCAAGGTTCTGTTTCAAACTCTCAACCTCTCCCTCTTTCACCTCCGCAGCAGCGAGTTTCTCCCTCGCTTCTTTGACCTCTCTCTCCATGGCTTCAACGGCTGCCTTGTTAGACTCATAAGTTTTATACTTCTGTTCAAACTCTGCAAAGAGTGTTTCTGTCTTTGCGTTGGCTTGTGCTTTGTGGTCTGAGAACTCTCGCACGATCTTGTCGTTGAATTCGCGGAGACGCTTGTTCTCGCCCTGTTTGGCTTCGAGTTCTTGCTTGAGAGCTTCGCGCTCCTCAGCTGACTTCTCAAAGTCTTCGATTGAGCCGACATCTTTGGAGACTTCCTTCGCTAGAGCGAGGAGCTGCCAAAGCTTGGTGTTCTTGGTGGTTGTCTTGTCGGTCGTGCCATTGCCATTGGTATGGCCATTGACCTTGACCTTTGTATCTGCCATGATTGCCTGAAGAAAGAAGTATCAATTTTTATCGCTAGAAATGGTGGACATTTTAAACTCGTCGCTAAATACATGATCGGGGACTCTCAATTTTGAGGCCATCGCAGAGCCTCATGGTCCGTTCGTAGGCTTGAGGGACAACTCATCAGCACACCACCACACCGGTCAATTAAGCAAGTCATCTTCCACCCCGTCCATTCCTCCTACTGGTTCGTTTCCAATCGCTGTGTCCAATCCTCGAAATATCAGGGCTGGAGGGCGTTACACAACACGCGGGGTAACCCCAATGACATTGAGCCTTTCGGCACCCTCATCGTATGCAGAGTCGAGCCTCAAAGCAAAAGTCGTCGCCGTAGCCTATTGAGGTGTTTGTTGCTGTGTGACGGTGAGCGCATTGTTTGGACAATTGGCTATCGACGTTTTGGTATGCGGTCGCCTTGCGATGAATTGCCTGAGGCCCTTTGCAGCTTCAGCCTAGTCCTGTGCTTCCTTCTCCTTCTCCTTCTCTTTCTTTCCCTTGTGTTTCTTTCCCTTATCTTCCTCTTTCTTGTCCTCCCCCCTCACCTCACCCCTGCCATCGCTGAGCCCAGATTTGTCGAATAGATGAAGCTCGACAGATTGAGGCACACCACCAAGGACAGGCTTCGGCAAGACTTGCTTGTGAACGCTGTACCAACTTTCCTTGTCCATAAGCTCAAACAGAACGTCTTCTGATTCGTGGCGAGGTTTGGTGGCTAGGAATACTTTTGTAGTAAATGGCTCGCCTTCCGGAAAGTAGGTCAGATTTGCTGCATGAATGGCTGAGAGTGTTTCAACGAGTGCTGGTAGCATGTCGACATTGTAAGTGCAGTCGCTGAGCATCACGAGATCCCAAGGTCCAGATCGAACCTCGGTTCCAAAGCGCCCTTGTCTGCCCTCCTCCCAGTCAAGATTTTCGTAGAGCATTCGGACTGGGTTCTCTTGGAAGCGTAGATGAGAGTTCTCCAACCTCTTCATGTTAGATCTCGCGCGTTCCTCGGCTTCTGGTAGATCAGTCATGAGGATGGTGCAGTCGCCACCTGAAGGCTGCAGTCGGGGGTACACAGCGGCGAGCCCAACACCCAAGATGCCCACTCCGCAACCCAATTCCAACACACGGATCGACTTCTGGCGGGTGAAGATATTCTTCATTGTTCTCATGCAGGGGTTCTGGCTAGACTCGCTATCGGGAGCAGTCTCGATACCTGCAAGTGCGCACGTCGCTATCACGCCGCCATCCCAGATGTGACGCGCAATGCTCTCACCGATCTCCTCCTCAATCTCAATCGTTCCCAACCCCTCAGGGGTGTCGTTCAATTGAAGTCTCCGAATAGACACAGCATTGTCTGCTGGTGTGAGAGTTAGAGGCACCCAAGCTGGCATAACAGCGCCCTTCTCTGCAGCTTCCTTCCGATACCGCATCTTCTCGGCCGACAAGGCCAGAATGCGGGGGACGCTCTCCGCGGTATGAAAAGGCTCTGATGCCCGGACACAGACATGGACTCTCATTCCAGATTCAAGAGCTCGTTCAAGAGCAACGGGCATTTCCAATGCGGGCTTCGCAACGCGCATGCCGGGTTCCCAGTCGAGATGACCGGGGTCTGAGAGGAGCCATGTTGAGCTTCCTTCGGGTGAGGCGGCAATAGCGACAACTTGAAGATCTAGGAATCTCTCTGGGAAGAGGAATGAGTCGCCGAGGTCTGTTGTGATGGTGAAGAGTAGCTGGACCAGGGTGCCACGGCGGTTCTTAATCACCTTGGGTGGCCCAAGAAATCTGACATAGTGCATTGCGAAGCGGTGAGTCTTTCAATGGCTCATGAAAATTCGGGGTATCTCTGTATTTATTTGACCTCAATTGTCTTGCCAGGCGTCGTAACTGTTGCCGTTCTTGTTGTTTATTGAACCTCGGGTTGAGCTGATCAACCCAACCTCCTGCTTGCATGGGGTGATGGGGAATTTTGACCAGCTACTGCACGCTTAGTCATCACCGCTGCATTCACATGAATCGGATCTCAAGTGAAGCGGATTGTTTGGAATTGTACAAGATGCTTTAAAATGATATAGGCAGTAAGAATTGAAGTACTGGAGGAAATCATGTTTCTTCAACTCCAAGTTCAATGATAAGCACTTTGGAATGTTGTGGAATTTGATAGTGGGTTTGCGCACATGTTGCTTCAAAAGACCTCCAATGACACAACTGAAAGTCATGACAATCAACAGGGGAAAAAAAGACGAAGCCTTGAAGATAGCTTCCGATTTCATAAGAAAGGCGCCCAAATGATCAAGGACAGACCCTGAAAGGATGATATTGACTCAATGTTGAACATCATCTTTGCAGTGAAAAGTTACCTACCCGAGACTTTGTCTACACCTTCAGGTGTCAATCCACCGGGTGGTCAGAGAATAGGAAACATTGAAGTATTTGGGGGCATATGAGATAGAATTAAATACGACTGTCAATTGAGTGACCTTTACTTTCGATCAGGACTCAAAGTGGATAAAACTGTGCTTGTTGATCACGTCTTGACAATCCATTCATGCGTGCGTTATAAATATCCAACTCAAATCTTGCAATAACACATTTGCATAGCCGCTACATGTCACTGCAATGTCTTCTACCACCGAGGAAGATGGGGATCAACTGCATGGCCTCCTACAGACCAGAATCTGGTTCGGATTTGATCTAGACGATACTCTCCATGAATTTCGCAAAGCCAGTCGTACAGCAACCACGAGCGTCCTCACACGCATCGCCAGCGAAAACCCATCAACTACACTCCAAGATCTTCAAACTCAATACGGGATCGTTCTAAAGCAAGGAACTGCCGATGCATTCACCGACGGAAAGACCTCACACGACTACCGTCGCGCTCGCTTCGCTGCCACATTGAGCCATTTTGAGTTGAGTCACGATAGTGTCGATGAACTGCTGGAGGACTACGAGCGTGTTCTTGTGGATAACCTGACACTCAAACCAGGAGCTATTTCTCTTCTCGAAACAATCAAGGCGTCTGGAAGAAAGATCGCGGTGATCACAGAAGGACCGCAGGATGCACAGCAGCGAGCAGTGAAAGACCTGGGCATCGACAAGTACATCGACTTTCTCGCGACCACAAACTTCTTCGGTGTGGCCAAGATCGATGGACTCTTCGGCAAGGTACTTGATCATCTAAAAATCACACCGCAAGATATCGTGTACACCGGCGACTCGCAGGAGCGCGATATCGAGCCCGCTACCAAAGAGGGGATCCTCGCCATTCACTTACACGAAGCTCAAGCAGCGCCACTTGTGCTACAACCTCCCAGCATCAACTCGCTCGAGGTACTAGCCAAGCTCATCTAACGCACACATGTCTGAGACGAGACATGCTCGTGTCCGTCGACAAAAACCCCAGCGTTGCAAGGCTGAATAGAATCTACCCGCATACATATGTAGCTCAATCGATACACCCGTCAAACGTGTCCGTCTCTCACAGGATAGTTCCCGACTTTCTCACTTACAACAACATGTTGCGTCTAACAAACAAATCAGACAGGTGCAACGTTTTGTGCAACGTTTTGTGCAACGTGAAGCATTTTTCAGCTGATGTCGTCCATAATCATCCCACGGCACTGGGCCGAGACATACAAGTGTCATTAAGTTCTACAACAGGGTATATCTGGCTATACAAGAGGTTGAACCTAGCATTCTATAATTAATTATTTACTGCACGCTCAGCCTTGTATGCACTGCTTACGTTACGTTGTGCATATTTTGCCAGGGTTACTTTACTTATTCCTGCTGCAGGCTGACCCTCGCAGCTTAGGTATGAATCCAGCCCGTGGGTGTTACACACCTGTCATTGTCATCCCAGGATGTAATCATGGCTACACGCATTGCAATAATCCCAACCTCCCTCATGGGATGACGGGCGTCTTAGACGCCGGCGCACATCACATCACATCCTGGTGTGGTATCAAGGTTACAGTTACAATTGGGGGTTGTTCACAGAGTAGAAATGTGCTCTGTAGTACCCCAACATGCAAACATTTCTAGACTGGGATGGGATATTTCTCTCACTGCGACCTCAATCGAGACCCCCCTTCCGTCTTATCATATCACATTGGATCACATGTGCCTCTCAGATGCAAGATCCAGCATATCAATCTGGCCCCCAACCTCTCTTCACTCTAGCCCCTCCTCTACCCTCCATATGCCACACGTGGTAAAAACTGCGAAAAAAGGGAAAAAGCAAGGTAATTCACTCTTCACTCATTGGCCTTGTAGCCGCTCGCTGCACCCACACCACCACTAACTAATCCCCTCTCAGTAACAGCCTTCAACTCGCAAAGAAACTTTTACTAAGTAGAAAATGGCTGATTGTGACGGTTTCATACATGGCAGAGTTCACTGTCTAGCAAAAACTCAAGATACGGCATTCCCGGAACGACGTACGTCTAACGCCTCAGCTTCTAGCTCAACTTTAGATACGAGTCAAGGGAAGGGATTCATTCCATAAAGTCCCCAACACCATTTCTCAACGGCATCTCCACCTTTGTATGATCTGAAACACACTGATTCCAGCGTCTAGCTCCCTCCACTTCACGCACCTGCAAGTCATTCTTTCAAAGTTTCACACATTCCAATGCCCAAGCCCCCAACGCGAGTCGTGCAAACTGGCTGAAACAAAGGCCTCTCAAGTCTACGGCAACGATCGCTGGTCAGGTGCTCATCGTCAAATCTTGGATATCCCAGTAAATTACATCACAATCATGTTAATCAAGCCTACAAAAGTAAACGTCTGTTGCTTTGCTTCAATTCAAGGGCTCTTGAAACTGCATGACGCATTAGTTGTCCAGGGGTTGCTTGGCCATGACCTCATGCCGGATCGTCCATTCACTAACCCACGTTGTAGAAGTAAAGTGCCTCAAACCAAGCCATTTGCGTTTATACCCCTCTCGCTAGTACGCGGGGTTCGTTAAAACGGAAACACGAGGGGATAATCATGTCGAAACAGGATCAGGAAGTTCATTCACCAAATGCGGTACTGTACATGCACGGACTAACATTCAAGTTGATAGTGTGACTGACATTCCAAGACATCACGAAGAACAGATAATTGTGTAGATAGTTTGCGATTTTTTTGCCTAAATATTAAAATAATCGAAATCAAAAGTATCCATCTTGAAAGTGGTATAACCAATCCATAACGCCCCCAACCCCTCCTCATAGCTCTAATGCATGAGGACATTGCTTCCATCCATCAATGAGGAACGTTAAAGACGTCAAATCCTCCAGATTACCGTGTAGTAGCCTTCCGTTCTAAGTGTCAATCACTTTTGTTATCCTAACGCGCGCTGATCCCAAAAGACAAAATAATATCCAAGCTCCAAAAACAAAAAGAGTAAAAAAAGAAAATCGGAGTCTGTCACTCCTTGTCATCAGTCAAGATGACTCGCTTGCTTGCTTGCTCCCCCTCGCCAACTGCTCGCGTCATTCCGAACGGAAAAAACACTGGGTATCTCGAATTGGAAGAAAAAGAAGCCCCCCTTGATATCGATCCCCTCCTCCGCGCGCGCGTGTGCATTGCTGGTGGTACAGGTCGCCCCATGAGTCTTGGTGTCTTTGTTTCGATTGCCAAGTCAATAAAAAGAAATCGCTTCCTTGGGACGAGGTAGAGATGTCGTAAAAGAAAAGATAGATGGAAATCCTTGTGATGGGTATGAGTGTGTGTCCAGGAGATCCGGGTAGTAGTGGTAGTATACAACGGATATGGGTATCCAGTCCGACGAGCTTTGGTAAATGTCACTGGCCGGTATCATAGGATCCTCAGGTATAGGTATGGTATGGTAGGTAAACAGAAACAATCCAGGGGTCCAATGGATGATCCGCTTATTTGGTAGGGTTCCGGAGAATTTCTTCACAGTTGGCGTCAAAGCGAAGATTGAAGAGCCTCACGTTTTGCATAAACTTCTCCGTCTTGTCGAGCTCTCGGTCACGTCCAAAGAGGGTCTCAACAAATTCGACACCGGCATTCTTGCCAAGGCCAGCTTGCTTGCGCTTGGCAGCCTTGAGCATGGGGGCTTCACAGGCCTTGAGGAGGGACCGGAGCTTCTCAGTGAGGCGTTCACCGGCCTCGATGAACTCCTCGACGAGGTCACGGTTGTCAGGAGCGCGGACGCGACCAACTGTCTCCTCAGCTCGCTTGACCTTGCCAGCGAGCTGAATGAGAAGAAGCCACATCTCGCCAGCCATATCAGAGATGGGAGTGGCAGGACCTTGGTGGTAGACGGTCCAGTCATAGATCCACTTTCCGAGACTGTTGGCATCAAAGACACTACCTAGGAGAAGGATGGGCTCTTCGGCAGGGTCCCAGTTCTTGAGTGAGTATCCAGCAGGAATGCGGTGCTTGCGAGCATCGGCATCAGTGGCCTTGGGAGTAGAAGGGGTAGAGGCGGGCTTGCTGCGGTGTGAGCTGGCGGGACGGACAGTCTGTGGCCGGGGAGGGGGGACCGCGGTGGAGGATCGACGGCTGTGGCCGAAGCTGGTAGGAGGTCGAGGTTGAGGCTGAGGCGACTGGAAAGTGGAAGCCTGCTCTCGCGTGTAGTAGTCATCGTAGATAGCGGCGGTGGTAGCACCCTGCAGGTAGTCGTCGTAATTAGTGTACCGTCCCCGGTCATCATCAAAGTCTCGAGGTAGGAAAGCGGATTTGCGGTGATGATTGATCTTGGAGCGGGACTGTGCGGGAAGCACATATGTATGTCCCAGCGCCTCGATGATCTCGTCCTCGTCGGATTCTCCATATGGGGTGGAAGCCCGGACATAGGTAAATGAGAATCGGCGGTCGCGCTTGGAGCGCGGAGATGACTCGGAAGGCCTGCGCGACGAAGAAGTTTTGTGACTCACATCTGCCGTGCTATATTGCCCAATGCTGTTGTAGCGAGGCGAGTCCTTTGGAGGACGCGGGCTGAAGTCGCTAGCCTGAGAGTAGCTGTTGAATCGCGAATGAGCCGCTCGCGTCGCTGGCCGCCTGGGAGTCGAGTCGGCCCAGGTCGGCCTCGGGGAAGGGGTGGGAGTTGCGGACGACATCCTCGAGTAGACGCTGTCGTAATCGTGGATCGGCGTCGATCCAGGAGTTCGTGGAGATTTGTAACTCATGTTATTGTGTGGCGATGTCCAACTGACATCCGCTGTTTCCAGGGTTCAAACAACTGCTCTCCTCCCGAGCACCCGCAGTTGTTGGGTTGTCGTGTCGCTCGCGGAATTTCGGAGTTGTTCTCGTGTCTTTTTTTGTTCTTTTTCTAGTGAGTAAGTTGAGTTGGCTTGTCAGGAATGTCAAGACTGCATGCAAGCAGATTCAACAGATCAAGATGCGCCGGGGAAGAGACGCCCAAGGGGAGGTGATGGAAGTAGGCCCGTCACCTCGGTATGTAGTCGGAGGAAAAGAGGTTAGAAGATTCTTTTGCGACGGCGAACATGACCGATGGGTATTATATCTCTCCTCAACTTGGAGAAATAGGCACCAGATCCCGTAGAACCTGGTAGTAGTGTCGAGAAGACGCTGGACGCTTCGAGGGTCCAGAAGCCAGGATGAGTAATTGATTGAGAAAAAGAGCGATGACGTCGATGCAACGACGTGCTGAATAAGTTTTGATGAACTTGTTTGGGGATTCAGAGTGATTGGCAATCGCCAAGATACGTGAAAGAGAGGAGGAAAGGAGGGTGAGCGGGAAGCAACAGAGATATATATTCTAAGATTTGTGTGTGTGCCTCTGGGTGTGGACACCTCACGCACCGCACCGACTCCCAAACCTGCCTACACTACCTTAGCGGGTGATGGCAGGGGAAGACGCTAGTGGGAGGAGGGGCCGACCGGGGGTTGAGCAAAAAAAAAGTGAGGACAGGGGGTATCAAATAGGGGCAGGGGGTGGAAAAGCCGCAGGCAGGCTTTGTGAGGGTGTGGCAGAATTGAGTGACTCTTCCAACAGCAAGACAGGGGTGCAACCTGGCTTATGTAGGCTTCGCATTTGCACTTTTCCCGCCGCTGAACTTGATTCCAGTGGTTGCAGCGACTACAGCGCTGTGTTGTGCTGCTGCGCAATGCTGAGTGAGTCTTTGGTGATTAATTTAGAATCTTTTGTGCTCTCTTGACTGTCAATCAGTTCAAAGTCGTGCTTTTATTCGATGTCGCTGGCGAGTACTAGAATCACCTCGAACTAATATGACTCAGAAAGAGGCAGTGTTGCTTGCTTGATCGATTGATTGCGACCGAGTACAGCGCCGCACTGCACCGTATCGTATCGTATCGTATTGCTAATCAGGGTGTAAGAAGAGACAGAGTTTAACGCTTAGTCAAAAAGCGCATACTGTACGTGCGCACAGCCAATTTCTCTCCAACCAGTCGAGTCAACGTGCGGCGCGCACTGGCCTCAACTTTGATTGTTTGGCGAAATGAACCAAAACGGTGACGCAGTCTTTACCAGGACCACCGCTGCAAGGCCAGACGCTGCAATGCGGCCAAGTTTTGCTGGGTTTTCCGATAATTTTGTGGATGGCTGTGTATGTCTGTCGCTTTTTTCTTTTTAAACGCCCTACCGCTTCCGCAACCCAATTCAGTTTTGTCTTTTTGGTTGGGTACTGGTATTTTCGGGTTCGATCAATTATGATTCAACTCGACTTCTCACGCGCAAACTATGACTCAGTCTTGGATCACTCGTCAGCTAATATGTTCATGAACCAAGAGGCGAAAAAGCACATCCAAGGAATAGGGGGCAGAATATGATAACAGATAATTGTTGTGATAGGTAGGCAAAAGAGGCAGCCTTTCATGTGAAAAGGAGCAAGAAAGAGCATGAAAAGTTGACAGGCCAATTTGATTGACTGCTTTCCCATCCAATTCAGCTCTGAGTGTCATGTAATTGTCCCGGGGTGTGTATATAACAGCGCACTGAGTGCACTGGTGCTTCTTTGTCTCTCAACAACAAGACAAGCAGCAACACGAGGGACGCTGCACTCGCACACAACGCACACAATTCGACTTCCCCTTTTCTCCAGAGCCTCGTTTCTTTTCTTTTTTCTGATTTTCTTATTCTTGTTGTATCCTCCTGTATCACATTGATCCAGCCACCAAATGCAGGGAGAAACAATGCTGGGATGAGCGAAAAGTGTGCGGATCGAAAACGAGTCGAGACGAGGCCACAGAAAAGTTTTCTTCAAAATGAACAAAAAATAAATAGTATTTACCTGACGGACTTTTCGGAGGCGGGGTTCAGTGCAGTACCGGGCTCCCTGATCGAATATTGCTTGCTTCTTGACACCAATGTCTCGTCTCGCACGCCTCTTTCTCACTTCTCAAATTCCCCTTGTTCCGAAGTTCAGCGAGCAACAGCCAGGCCAGAAATTGGCTTGAATATCCAGACAGAGGGCGTGTAGTCCCACTGAAGAGCCAGTTGAATTTACCGGCGGGGAGTAAGCGAGATTGACGGCCTGGATCCAAATCCCAAAGAATCCCAACGTCTTGCTGCAGGCCCGGATGCCCGCGATTCTCTTCCGGTGAAAATTTTTCCTTCTCCTTGGGCTTCTAGGCGCGCTGGCGGCAACCGAACCAACAGGGGGCCCAGCTCCAAAGCTCGCTCGGTGTGATTCAAGCCTGGCCAGGGCGCTCAGTAGACCGTTACAACCCCCTGGACACGCTTTGGAATATTTAAGTAACTTAGATTAATTAGGGTATTCGGCTGGCTGGGTAAGGGTATGGATGGGAAAGTTTTCCTGAGGATACGGAAATACGAACGAGATGCTGACGCAACGGAGCGGCCAGCAAGGATGATGATGGACTTGGGGCGCCGTTTTGCACTGGAGCTTGTGAATGTGGCCCTCGTAATCCATGCAAAAGAGACTATCAGCCTGGCCCTTAATAGCACTTGCTTGACACAAGTGCGACGCGAGGCTGGCGATGACTGGAAGCTACCGGTAGGCTACCACCTGGAGTCGTTGCGCCGTCAGCCAGTGAGTAAACCTGGTTGGTCTTGTCGCAAGGCAGCGCAGCCGAGGACGATATCCACTGGTTGCTAGGGCTCTATGTATGTCAACAAGGCTGGAATGGATGGCGAATCATAAAACATACTGTAGACTACAATAGTTACAAGACAGTTTCCGAGCCCTGGGGCCTTGGTACGGAGACTCGACTCGGTGATATGTTGCCTGGCCTCCGATTATAAGGCGTGGCACGTATTTAGGTAACAACAAGGCCTCGTACAAAGCAACAAGGCGGAGGGTTGAATGGCAAAACTCCGCAAGCTGTGCCGCCTTGAGAATGGAGTTAACGGACAATGACTCTGTTGGAAAATCAGGGAAGGCTGTCGACCTTTATCAATCAGCCTGAGGCTCTTCACACCATCATGATTTATCATCACACGCTTACCACCAATACTTTCTCATTGGGCGGTTCCAGCGTGCGCGTACATACATCATCAGCAGTAGTAAATGGGTGTCGTGCATTTTCCCCCAAGGGCTCTCATGCATGAGATTCTCTACCTTGTGACAGGTTCGCCTTGGAGGAATCATTACCACTACTTCTCCGCATCACGCATCACAAATAGCCACCGTGAATTTGAGGAGCCGCCAATCGGTAGAAAACAATGTGATGAGTGATTCGAGGGTTGCACATCGAGGTTGCTACATTGTGCATGTGATGAGTTCCTCCCTCTTACGAATACGGATGATTACGGAGTTTCTTTTCGTTCTTTCTTTTTACAACTTTCCTTTTTGAGCAGTTTTGTAGTTTTACAACCCTGTTCATTGTAATATTGATTTCGAGTCCTAGATTTTCACGGCAAATACAGCGGTTAGAAAATCAAGAGGCTGGGAGAAGTCGTCCCCTTGCATTAGTGACAATCACATCAGCTCCCTCACATGAAGTCACTGGCAGTTCTAACGAAGCTGTGATTTCCACCAATGTAGGCAGAGTGATCTGACGAAAGAAGAATCGAGCGAACGAACAAAAACCAGTGGATCGGCTTGTCAAGAGCTCTTCTCCGCACGCACGGCACGGCGGGCGGGGGCCAAACAAAGATGGAGATGGAGATGGAGAAACGGAAGACGGATATGGAGAGATCGTGCATTCGGTACTGGACGAGTTGGAAGCGCAAGCGCGGCAGCGGAGTCGACACATGTCAAACCCTGCACCGGAGAAGTGGCTCGCGAATGGGGTCGTTTCCTTTCGATATGCGGCCTGCCACTGCAACGGCACTAAGGTAATGCTGACGGAACCAAGTGGTAAACAAAGACCAGAAGAAGAGGCCTTCTACCCAGAGAGGGATAAGCGTCCCATGCGAGTCTCTCTCTAGCTCGCCTGTCACTGTCTTCCATTCTTCCATTCTCTTCAACTACATCGGATCGAAATCCCAATTCCACATCGAGACTTTTGTGTCACACTGAAATGCTGCAGTTCTTCGCTTCCGGAAAGACAAGATACTTGGCATGAATCGCCCTTTAACTCGAATACCTTGTTCATAGTAAATTACGCCGCAATGTCAATCATATTTCGCCCTTGATCCGCCTCCCGTATCTAGAAACATATCCCGATATGCGCCGAACGAAAAAGGGAGGCCGTCGCTTTGATGAATCAACCACCCTTTCTTCATGCCGATAGACTCGAGATTGGGCCTCGGCCCTAGTTCCGTGCTTTGCCTGTCACGGCTGGCATTCTGTCTGCACCTTTCCGGTCTGTGGTATTGATTGGGCAGAGCCTAACTCTTGACATCTTAGATTTCCATACCTTGATCGTTCATTTCCGTCTCAGATCTGGCAGGTACGGCATCTTTCTGTCAACTCCTTTTAAACATCTTGCGTCCGTGGTTCAGATTTTTTCTCAGCTGGCTTGTAGCCATTTAAACCCCTGCCGTTGATTCTACGCCTTGAGTCAGAACGCTGGACAAAGATGACACATACGACACAAAACAATTGAACAGTTTCAACATTTCATGGCATTTACATCAGTTTGACTCTGACTGTTGTATGATTCAAAAAGTCCTGGTATTGTCCTCCGCATCCGGACCGAAGAGATCAGAGGTTTGATTGCGAGTGTCAACGCTCTGGCCTCCTTTACTTTCAACAACACCCAGGATCCCAGAAGGCTTTTATCCGGTTGTCGTTCTCACCAAAATGGACTCTGGCTGGGATGACCGGACCGAAGATTACCTGTGCCCCGGGGCTAGGGGACAAGGGTATTGATCAAACATCCTTGAAATGACCATGGATAGGGTTTGCAATGGCCGGCGATGGGACGGACGAAGCAGGGGGTGGATAAGAATTCCTGGAGCCGGAGTCAACAGGCCTCGGAGCTTGTGGTTGTGATCATTGCCAGGGGGGATAGAGTCTGGACGGGCGTGTCTAGGGGGACCCTGACTTCCCGTCCAAGATGACTGACTAGGTCGACTACTGACTCCCCCTGGTCATGGTGCAAAACACGTACCTGAGTCCCAGAATTCGGTCACTGAGGTCTAGCGGCCTTTGCACCGACGACATTTGCCCTAATGGCCGATGCTAAAGGCACCCACAATGACAGCGGCTGAGCGATCCAGACACGAGGACGGAGTCCTCAAATGGGTAATGGGTACGCGGGGAGACGATTCTGGCCTTTCAGAGGCTTGAGATTTTCTCTAGAAGCTCTCTGCTGGTGGATTCGCGGATGGCGGACAACAGCCGGATGGAGTCTGCGTCAAACATTGCCCAGCTTCAACCCCAGTCTGTCGTCGGTGTTGCTAATATTATTGCAGGCTTGATGATATTTTCATGACACTTTCCATTTTGACAAAATTATTTTTGTGTGCGTGTGCCCACAATCTTAAATATTTGGCAAAAATCGGTCAGTGTGCAGTTCTGAGACAAGGATTTCCCACCAGATTACACGGGATGGGCTGTGCACTTGGTCCTGGCAATAAGACCAACACATTAAAACACCCACGACAACGCAGCGCAAGCCAGCACAACCCTTCAGGAAAAAGGGTCAAGAATGCGACTGTACAGTGTGTACAAAGTCGACACTCAATAACAAGAGAGACCCGGGCATTCGGTCTGAGCTTCCTTCACCTTGGCCTTGACCTGGGGCCCGAGATTAAGGCCAGAGACAATGGGGCACTTATAACTTACACTCCCCGCACGCCCCTTTTTGGGCCTGGCAATGAATTAAAAAAATCGCGGCCCAACGCTATCCTGTCCTTGCTGCTGGGCACCATGTTTCATACGCTAATAATAAGAGAAGCCTTGCCCTTGTCATTGCGAGTTTCCCTGTCGGCATGTGGTACACAGCCGAGTCCAGGTTTAAAATTATCTAGGACTGTCTGTTGTGTTTATCTCAGAATACGGATAATAAACATGGTGTTGGTGTTGGTTTTGACAGAGCAACAGAGGAGGAAGATTATTGCGATGGACATTTTTGGGCATCAACAGTGTGTCTCTTGTCTGAAGGTCTGGAGTATGTATGTCTTGGTCGGTGTGTTTTGCTCTTCAGCTATTGTTTCAAAGAGCTTCAGAATTGCATCTTTTTCTCAATGGCTTCTGACGGATGCATGGATGGATATGGATGGATATGTATGTCCAACATCGAGACGCACACGCCCTCGCGGCGTATAATGTCGTCGGCCTTGTTGTTGGCGGCCATTGAGGTGGACTTCCAATCCCCATTGCCATCCTTGTTCCATGCAATCCTCGATCACCCTTGTCAAACATGAATATTTTGCGTTTTTCTGACTTCAAGGATAAATTTTCATCGCGAGATGCCTTCCTTTATTGATGGAGTCCACGACAGCCTTGCTCTTTGTCTAACAGCTTTGCCGCACTTTGAAATGACTGATCCATCGCATCGCTCGATATCCGGCGCTCTCGGTTGTTATCGCCATCATCTTTCTTGACCGATACTGCCCTCAATGGCCCTCCGAGTGGATGAGCCGGTGACTCATAGCTATCCCTTCCCTTGATGCTGGCGCTGACAGTGTCTGCAGCTCGATGCACATACCCTCTGGTTTGATGTATTGATGTCCAAACAAACCCGCGGCCCCGTCATATCGGTCCCGCCATGCACCCCAAGTTAGAAGCCGATTGGCATCCACCAGACGCACTGCCTTGTCTAGCAGACGCAGACGCAGACACGTTGCTGTGTGCACCACCATCAATCAAGCTTCACGATAGGGGGGAGGCGGGAGAGGGTACTACCCCCGGCGTGTAAGTGATGGAGGGGCACGATAGAACAACAGAATGAGCTCTTCTCTTCTTTCGATCAGAACTTTTGCATGGCGGATATGCGTCTGCAGAACCCTGGTGCTTTTGACCTATCCTTACACAACAGCTCTCCTCTATTCGCTGCGCCAAGCGACGATATCCAAACAACAAAACCAATGCCTCTCCAAAAATAAATTCGAAAAAATAAATGGTCCTTGGCAACAAGTTTTCCAGGTTTCCCCTCCCCCTCCAACAGCCTAGCCAACCCTACTGCGGACGCTATAACAACAAGGCGGTCCTTTTTTCAGCTTTTTTCCTCTCTGCCTCTCCCTCACCGACTCTTGCAAAAGACGGTGCCCGTTGCTCGGGTGCGTACCGCTAATGGGGATGCACCATCGCGGGGCCCTTTTGCAAAGACGGGCCGCTATCAGAGGGAGCAAAGCGCTTCAAGGACAGGACTCGAGAGACAAAGAAGAAAGACGGACTCCATCGTCCTGCAGCTCCCCGAGACCTAGATCACGACGTGGACGCAAAACGGCCAAGGCTGAAGGTATACAAGGACCAGAAGCTGGTCGCATAGTGACGTATGCAGGATCCCACAGATCCATCGCGGCTCTCAGTGAAACGTTGTTAATGAAGGCTCAGAGAAACAGTGTGTGTACTACGGTAGGAAATCTGCATGTTGCCAGTATCATGGCGTGCAGTAAAGTTGCTTCCCTCGTGTTTTCTAATGCTCAAGATATATACATACATACATTTACATATACATTACATTACATTTTGACTAGACTTCAAGCCGTTGCAGATGTAACCCTTCCGCTAACACAAGACAAGATCAAGCGCCGACGATCAAAAAAGCACACCGCAGCAACACCGCCGTTTTAAAGATCGTGGAACTAGAATGCAGTGCCCGCTATAGCGTCCTCCACTTTGGTTGACAAGGGCGATCACTCTTGATACAACATTGCTTTTTCTTCTTTTTTCCCCTCGCACTGGAAAAATCTCTTCTCCAAATGCATGAGAGCGCTTAAGGTGTGCTGCGAGGCCATTAGGGCAAAGACACGCATCTACATGCATTGCATATTTTAAAAGAGGGTCTCTTTTGACATGTCTTCTGTTGGAGCGCCAACGCCCTGCTGTGCTGCATCACGATGGAGTATTATAGCTAATTTTTCCCAGTTGTCGGTGACGAAATAGAAGCCTAGAATAGTCTGATCCCGGTAGTCCCGTGGACAAGAAGAACAGCAGAGAGGGGAGAAGAGAAGAGTCATACGTGAGGTGAGCCCCTCCAGTTCAAGGCTCAGGCGCGTTCATGCCCAGCGGTTCTCTGGAAGGTGGTGTTGTCTGCGTTGTCCATGCCTCGAGGGTACAGGATGGATGCTATTGGGTGCTGGGCCCTTTCGGGTCCGGCCGTAGAACAAATGAGATCCGACCAATGGATGCATTAGCACAATCTGCAGCTCGGGAACCAGAACGACATGTTCCCGCTCTTTCACACGTCACATCACATCTCAGTTTTGGGAAAAGCATAGGCTATGTACCAATGGCGAGATTAGGGCATGGTCAAGAGGAGAGCAAGGGGGGTCGACATGAAGCCCTGTGTTGTTTATGCGATGCTGCACGGTTGCAGTAGGTAACCAACCCTAGACCACAGAATGAATATTCGCAAATCGAAATGACAGGGCGAGCGGAGGAGGAAGTGAGAAAGTCGTGATAAGGTCTATTAGTTCGTGATATTCATCATGATCCCTCAGCATGGCATGTGAAGAGGTGGTCTGCTGCCAAGGTTATCACCACCTCAGCGCTTACACATCATTTGCTCGTGAGAATAGTAACTTTGACCAGCAGGCCTCAAAATCATAGTGGTGATTTTTTTTTGGTTCCAACACGCACCCCTCCATTGCATGACTACTAGCCACGTGGGATGTGGCTGTGCTTTTCGAGGGGTCCAGCCACAACCACTCGGCCGGGTCCGCCACCGGGGGTCCGATTCGGGTTTGGGCTGGAGTCCGGCAGCGGGAGGCATGTGATGGGTCCTGCAGGAGACCCCGTGGTTCCCGATTTTCTGGGTCCCATATGCGGCCCCATCGACATCTCCATTTCTCATCGGGCTGACGTGACGTGACAGTTTGTGAGCCTAATTAAATTCAAGTGACGTCGGACGATATCAACCTCAAAAAGTGAATCGCTTGAATGGCAATTATTGCTCGTCTGTGACTGATAAGAATGACCGTGTCCCCTGCTGCCTAAATCAGGTCCATCCTGTCATTTCATCAACGACTCCCCCGCCACACAATTTCCATGCTTCTTTGGCGATTGGGCATCTTTTGCCCCCCATTCAACATCCAATGGCCTGACAAAATCCCCAACAATTCAACCATTCATTCTTTCTCAAGGATTAATGGGTACCGACAAGCCTACTCCGTACACAAATGAGTCACACTTTATCGCAAACGCTCGTGAACTTGAATAGTTGGCCAGCACATCATGGAAGCCCCTGACACAGCCACACCGATATGTCAAACCGACCATCGAATCAACTGCCTTTCCTTCTCCTTGGTACAAGTCATTTGAGCAGAGTCCTAAAGTGCCAGGATATGTGATAGGCAGCAGCGCGCAAGAGGGAGCTCACGATGACGCACACGCGATATCTCAGATTCCTGATACGCGAAACGTGTCGCGCCAGGCAATATCTCGCGCGAGGCAAGCACTTCACATGTCAAGAGCCAATACAAAACCGCGGGGTAAGAGGCACAGCCTTGTGAAATGTCATTCACGGTGCTGGTGAATGGTGGCGATGTCAGCAAATGGGACGGAAGACCGGGTTGATATCCGTGATAGCGACACGCCTTTGTCTAAATGGAGGTTGGCATATTGGTGATATGTCTCGCAGTCAACTGTTGACCAGGTTTACTGAAGATTATTGGTGATAATAGAGGCTAGATGACCGTCAAGGGGCTTGGACAGTTATCGAGTCGACCAATGTGAGGATATCGTAGCACACAACGTGCTGAGGAGAGAGTCACTGGTGAATTGGCAAGGGGCGAATCAGTATTGCTTGAGGTAGGCCTACGACGACCCAAGAAGACTTGGAGTAGCGTCTGAGAACCCTTACATTTCCCATCAGTGAACGGACACTGCGAAGCTTCAACTGCGATACCTCAGGCACCGCCTAGTATCGGACATCAACCGTTGTAGATTTCCTCCAGATTGAAGTGACCGCAAATCATGTCTTGGCCGTGAGTAGAGGATGATGTGATGTTGGCTCTTCCATACTCCTGTCTCTATGACAACTTCGACACTACGTTTCCTCGAATTATCTTGCATTTTGAATGGCAGTACTTGTTCTCTACAGAGAGAGATGTTTGATAGCAAGATAATTGAGGTTTCGCACTCAGCCGACAAATGCTTCAAGGACACTTATATGAGCAATGTCGCAACTATCCTCCTTGTGTTATATCTCCTTCCTAAGCATGTACATATAATGTAAAGAGATATCCATATAATCGTCGAATCCGACGGTAATCTGTATAAGTATTCGAAGGGGAGCCACCAAGGCGGTGCACTACCATGCCCCTTTTCTACATCACTTGTACTTTGTGTAAGAGATGCGCCAGACGTCAAGGGAACGACGCGTGAGGGCCAAGAGTCTATAGACGTCAACTTTATCGGCGGTGATGCACCTATAGACAAAAGAAGACCCACGAGTTGCACGCTTTAGGGATACAAGCAAGTCTTACAACCCTAAGATCCACACCTCAATGATTACCTCCTAAGGGATCTTTATAGCCACAATGATAGTCTGTAAGACCTGTTAGTAGTTGCTTGAGCATAAAAACTTCAACAGCCAAGTCATATAATAGCAAAGCCGGAGAAGTTCTTGTTGATTGTATAGTCAGCTTATCGAGAGGACGAGGTCTTGGGGTAGATAGCTAGATGAATCCCGGGATTTTCGATTGATCTAGAAGTCGAAAATCTTTCAGGGCTGAAACTGAACAGTTTGAGATTTGGTAACTTCTCTGAAGTTCAAGCACTGTTAGTTGCCCCGTAGCGGTCGGTGATATATTCGCTCTGCACTTGATAAATTGCTTCTGTTAAGGCCACTCTGTATGACATGGACGTAAAACTTGGGCTATAGTAGAGATATGTAGTCCCCTTCTCGACCTAAATAAAGTTGGAATCCTCATAGAGTAGGCCTCAAGCTCCACAGTGTCTAACGCATGGGGAATATGAATAGAAACGTCTTGCTTATTGCTAAACTCTACAACTGTGTACATAAAACTCTACCCTATTATGACAACGTCCGCAGATGTCTTGGTAGCTGTATGCTCTGGACACGAGGTTTCCAGATTCAGAAAGCTTTGAAGATCGGAAGTACGGGTCTATTGCTCTTGAACGAACGTCAAGGAGGTAGCATTACCATATAAACATGCAATAACAGTGAGATCATAGGACCGGAGCAACTGCAGACAGATTATACTACAGAATTAGAATCACTGCTGAGGCATTCTATGGAATCAGGTTAATCAACATAGTCAAGCTGCATGCAGCAGTGCCAAATCGATGTGGTGCTACGAGATCAATATAGACATGGAAAGTTAGCGAATGATTGGAAGGGGAAAATACGAATGGCTTGAGGGAGGAAGAAAACAATTTAGAACATTGTAATTTATTCAAGAAAGCATCGTGCTCTGTCCGTAAATCGGATCTCGCTATGCTATAAGCCATGGTAATAAGAACAGCGAAAGGACGCTTTCCTCCTATCCCTTCTAACATTTTCTCTATGAGCCATTAACTCCCAGACCACCATAGCGCCAACTGCTGAACTGCAGACAACAAAACTACGCCTTCTCTATCGGGCGCAGAAGAGCGGGATGCGCCCCAGGTTTGCATTTCTTACGCTTCTTCGTCTTAAGCCCATTGAAGCTGCATTGCCTGTGGGACTTGAGACAACCAATGCAGGCGTACGTCTCGATATCCTTTGGACAACGAGCCACAATGCACTTTCCGGCCTTGCAGCAACTGCAAGGAAAACGGGCTGTTACCCCGTGATCTTCCAGGAAGTGGACCTTGTTGTGGTCCTTGAAGTTACTCATGTTGTACTTCTTGCCGTTGCACCTGGAGCATGTCTTCCGATTGTTGACCTTGCCGCTGTTGGTGATGGCGCGGGTGCTGCTAGAACTTCCCACACTGGCCCTTTTCTCGACGACGGGTCGCTCTGCGGCCGGTCGAGCAGGAGCTTCATGCTCTGACTGAGCGGTGGCCTCCGTCTCTTCCTTGACAGTAGCCTCAGTCTCTTTGGCAAGAGCCGTTTTGATAATAGCCTCCGGGGACCCCATGACAACCCACAACCAGTGGGGTGTTCTCAAATCTTCTGACAGCGGAGCGTTGATTGGTGTAAAAGGCGACATGTCTGATGGTAGGTTAGAAGTGAGTTGAACATCAGGGTGATTTCACTCACTGTTTGGTAGGAATGTTTTGAAGTGATAAAGTCGAAATGTTCTTATGTGACTGAGAGTAAGAGTGAGAAACTTGAGATGTTTCGATGTGATAAAGAGTAAAGAAAAGAGACAACAAAGACAAGGGACTGATTCTTTTATAGTAAAAGGATGAGAAGACACATCCAAGTCAGGAAAGTTATTTTCAAGAGGAAAGAGTATACTTACCTTTGTAAAGGAAGCTACAAGTGAGATCACCAATTAAGAAGGAAGCCGTCACATTGCGCGCATTTCCTTAGTAAAGTCTATAACAAATCCCCGAATGGTCCCCTAAGATCATTGAGCATCTCCTATGTCACGGGGACTAAAGTTCTTTAGGCTTGTTCTTGAAGAAAGTTTTTGATCATCAGTGAGTAAGGGGGGACTACAGTATGATGATATTCGCCTGTCCCCGGGGATAAACTTTTGTTACATACAGCCATGAGCACATTTTCATTGAGTTACCAAGCACAAGATGAAAGCTTGTATAATATTGAACTAAATGAAGCTTTTGATTTAGGATGAGAGGCATACGCAAGTTAGCAACGTCACTCTGGAGGGATAGACGAAAATGATAGCAGTTGCATAGAGATGTTTGTATCCCTCACTCTAATAAAGCTGATACCGATGAGATAGATATACAGAGTTCCTAAGGGCAATGCGGTCGAGTTTAGTTGGTCAACAGAAGAGCATTTACCTTGATATGGTAGCCATGGTACATTTCCTTGTCACTCCGAGCTGGAGACACAGAATCATGGATGGGAGCATCTATAGACTTTGGAAAAGCCATTTAACTTCCTCCAGAAAGACATGACGAATTTCTGCTGCCTAGCCGAGTCCTTTCTGACCGAGCATGCTGTTCTTGCGAGTGAACGGGGTCACAGCAATGAGTGGCTTGTTGTTTACCATCCCGTTATTACTACAATTACTATACGAACCACGGTATATCATTGAGAATCGATATTAACTACGGGGAAATGCTGAGTCCCACTTGATACGAAAATCATGGCTATGATACGAAATTGACGGGGACCCATATAGTTGAGGCTCTGAGACGAGATATCATGGCTTCATTATAGTTTTCCAATTCCTCCAGAAAATGCGCGTAATACCAACAAATCGCCAGAATTTCACTTTAAGCTTTCAATTTGTGCCGTTCAAGAGCGCACACTTTGAACGCTCCCGGGAGTGGCACTTTACTTGACAGCCTCCACTATCAGGGTCCACCTTTGAAAACCTTCGCTGCAAGGACCGGGAACGCCGCATGCCTCCTCACTTACTTCATCTTACAATTGTGAGGGATTGCCAGTCGTGTTTCGAAAGAGCTCACTTGGATTAGAGTATCACGTGTAATTCCACGTGGTGTTACACAAATGCCGGCATGCCTGCACTCTATTGTCATGCAATTGCATCTCTGTCGAGGTTCAATGATAACCACTTACACCGGCCCGTGCCTAAAAATAGTAACAGTCAATGGTGATGTTTGTAGGGCAAAAACAACTACAGGTTTGGCAATTGCATTGCAGAGGGGATTGTATTCTGCTTCACCAAACATAAAACTCTCCCATCCATAAACGGTCGTTCTCTCGAGTGTCAAACATAAAAGATACACCTTTGTTGAGGGTGGTGTGATCTCAAATGACGATAAATAAGGCGATAAATTGCCAGACACAAAATCACAAACAGAAAAGATCTGAGACCCGGAGACCCCCGGCAATCTGGGTCGATCTAAACGAGCAAGGATTTATATACATAGAATAAATATCAGGTGTCTTTCACGTGGAATTCTCATCCCACGTTCACAGCCTCAGCTGTTCCCATTCCCCGCAAACGCAAATCGCTGGAGCTGAGGGGCGATATCCCGAAGCCGACCACCACAGCCCGTGAGCCGCGACATCAGATCATTTCGGCATCTAACTCAGGTGAGGGACGCTATCTTACCGAGGGACAACTCAGGAACACGACACGTATTAGGGGAAAACTGACGTGTTTGTCATGACGAGGCAAACACGCCAAGGCACTTTTTTCATTAGGGAGTCTTTAAGCTTAAAGGCGCTGAGGTCCCCCCCACTGTAAGCCTTTCAATGGGTTCAACATTTATGAATGCCACTTGCGTCAACCACCTTCAACGTCACTTCAGGAACAGACAAAATCTCCGAGACACACTCCAACAAAGCAAGACACGCATATTTATTAGTGGAAAGCCACCAAAGTCATGTGCATTGTACTTCTCACTACTGCGCATCCCGATTATGCATTGATCGCCATCGATAATCGGGACGAGTTCATTCTTAGGCCGACATCGCGGCCTCATTGGTGGACTCACGGTACATCTGGCCGACCAGTCTTATCATCACGGGATCTTCAACGAGCAGAGAAAGGAACATGGATGGGAATTAGCAAGGACGGTCTGATGGCCGTGCTCACCAATTACCGAGAAACAGATGTTCAAGACCAGAACCATCCTATTCATGCTGCCAAAAGCCGCGGCGGTATGGTCACCGCCTGGTTGGGAACACCACCTGAAGAGAGCCTCAAGGACAGCGTCCACAAACTGGTCGAGAACGACGGCGTTAAGGGCGTCGGCGGCTTTTCAATGGTTTGCGGCAAGCTGAGGAAGCAGACTCAAGGTGTCGCTATTGTAAGCAACCGGGCGGGTAATGTCGAAGAGGTGCCCATCGTCGCCAAAGAGCGCGATGAGATTTGGGGCCTGAGCAACACTGCCTTCGATGCGACAGGGAAACAAGCAGAATGGCCCAAGATCGAAATGGGCAAGAAGCTATTCCGCGAAGCTATCGACAAGTCGGTGTCGGACAAGAAAAGCAAGGACGACTTTGTGTCCGACCTCTTTGATGTTCTCAGCCACGACACACTACCCAGGAACGAAAACGCCAGTCTCGTCGAATATATCCACGAGCTCAAAAAGAGTGTCTTCATCCCTTTGATCGGCGACGAAAAGCACCGAAAGGCAATGGAAGCGGCCATGGCCAAAGGACCCGGTGAATGGACAGATGATCAAGCGGCTGCTGAAGAATTGATGTCCGAAGGACGACCGGACCCTAGTACAACACCTATCATGGGTTTTGAGACTGGCATGTACGGTACTCAGAGACAGACTGTGGTTCTGGTTGATTGGGAGGGTAATGTCACGATGGTGGAGCGGGCGCTTTGGGATGGCAATGGCAATGCAGTGCCAAAGGGAGAAGGCGATTTCAAGTTTGAGTTTGAGATCAATGGGTGGAATGACGAGTTTTGTAATGGAAGCACAAATGGTACGAATGGTTATTTGTAGGCGGTGTTGACACTGGACGGTTGTCATGAAGACGATGATGCATTGGATAAGAAGCCATAGACATGGAAAGAATAGACAGGCACTCGATATCAAGACCACGATGAGCTCCCAACCGGCTCGCTATTCTGATGACAATAACAGCAGTAACTCCTCTGCAAGACAGAGGAACAACTGCCCTGGGGAAACGACTTCCTCTAGCGCAAGTACCTGGGTAAGGCAGCTGTCAACTGTTCGTCACTGGCAAAGTCCAAAGCTCCCGTCGACCTGACACTGACACTGGCAAAACTTCACCTCCACACATCAAAACAAACCAAACAAGACGTCTCCAGCAACACGTCCAAAACAACCCCATGTTTTCTAATACAACAACAAAGCCAGCACCACCTTTAGCTTCCGCTTCGACTTACAACAACAATGGAGGCTTTTCGAAACAGCAGCACTGGCTTCCAGAAATCCTCTTCTCGACTTCGTCTACCCACCCCATCTAATGTCTTCTCACGAGGAAAGAAGAAGCGTCCTGTTATCTCTGGCCCGATTGGACCCGTCAAGAACTCTCGAGGTCCCGACTTCACTCGAAGTGAAACCCTCATCATTGTTCCCACCATCAAAGACTGCAGTGGCTCAGACGAGTCATTGTCCGACAAAGAAAACGTCGAAGCTAGGAAAGCAACCCGACGACTCTCTGCTAGCTTCTCGACACAAGGATCACTTGCTAGTCCCCCTACTGTTGCCAGGTCTGGGCTGACTGCGACTTCGAGTTGCAATCTGAACGCAGCCTCTTGTCCAACTTCAACAAAGACTCGCAAACCGACAACCAAATTTCATCTGCCCACAACAAAGAGAACCCTGAGCTCACCGAAGCCTACCATTACTACTTCATCTTCGCACCAGCACCTTTCGAGTGCCGCTCTAATCAAGCCTTTACCGACTACCAGCTCATTCCACTCTATCTACGAAGACTTGAGCTTCGAGTCCACTATCCAAGACGAGAACGTCCCCCCGTCCAACCATAAAAAGTCAGTCCTTCTGGAACATGCTCCCCAGGACAGCTTTCAGAAGAACAAGAGTCGTCTTCCAAAGTCACGAACATTGGCAGTTTTGAGCGATCTTAAAACATCCATCTCCCGATCTTCACTCAACTCTAAACTCTCCTCCTCCCGCGATTCCGATGACCCATCATCTCGCAAAACATCTGCATCCTCAACAAGTAGCTTATTCGCATCAACTACCTCACGACTTGGATTGTCGCGAGCATCTCTAGTTTCTCGATCCAGCAGCAGTTCCGGCACCACGGCGACAGAAGTGCAACCAGACCCCAGCCATATCACCACATCACAACCATCTGCATATTGGTCCGGGCGCTTTGTTTCTCTGCATGATCGTTTCTTAGCCGAAGAATACAGCAATGGGGAGGCTAACGTCTGGGACTCGAGTCCTGGTCATCCCTTTCAGTACCACGCAATGACCACCGATCGCGTGGCCGTCAACTCCCGTCCGACTCACCTTTCCCACTCCACCACCACATCGGCACTTACAAGCCTAACTGGAACAAAGCCTCGCACCCCACTATGCAATAAGGATGCTAGATGCCTGCGAATCTTCCAACACCTTGAAAGCCTTTGTACTACAAGCAAGGCACGCCGGTCATTGGTAGCCTGGCAGCAGTCATATGCCCGTCGCGTGGGAAAGCCGCAACTTCTCCCCCAGGGAGGTCGCATGGAGGACAAGAGTCTGATGGGCAAGATTTTTGGCTCAAACCCCAACAAAGGAGGAAGACGAAGCCTCCCAGCTATGAGCGAATCGCGCGTACCAATCGCCAGAAAGACGAAGCCCGTTCCTGCGGTTAGAGGACGCGGGAAGCGGGTTTCCATCAGCTGAATGCTCTTTGTTGGAGTAAGATATGCACGGACACACATGATTGCTCTTTGTTCTGAGCTCACTTATCATTGCTTGGATCCTTTCAAAGTGTATAATAGCTGAAAGGGACATGTTACAGCCAACAGTTGGCATTGTGGTACACTGTATGTTGGCGATTTGTTTCCTGATGAAGGCGCAAGGTGTCGAAGCATGTGCTGTTTGATTTTATCATCGAGTTTGTATTATGATCGAAGAGGCATGAAGGAACGCAGGTAATGCTGTAGCTATAATAATTAATTCCTTTTTGATGTCAATATTTTGCCGAAAAGGTGAAAGCAAACACGAGACTGTCCTCTTACTTGAAAGATTCAACAACAACTTAGGGTGACTTTACTGTAGGGAATCCTTAGCTTAGACTATTTGGGCAAATTCAATGTAGCAACTTGACTATCCTGGATTTTTTCGCTTTTTTATTAGAGGTCTCGAGTCTCGTCCCTAAGCCGAGACATCTTTGTGTCAGAAAGTTCAACATTCTAACGTTCCATTAGTAAGAGTGTCGGATAAAGTCCACAAAGTCTTCGTTGGCTCAGATCATATTTGAACATTCTTGATACCGAATTGTATTGATTCTAGCCTGAAACGTAGTCACACAACGCCAACCGTATCTTGGCCCCCCCTTCGAGTTGAAATATCGTTTTAGTGAGTCCATCTAGCTATCCCATCGACGCCAAAAACTCCAATGCTGTAGAACTCTTACCCCCGCCCCTTTTCCCTCATCTTACGGAAAGCATTCTCATTCTGTCTTCTTGCGAATCTTCATATAGTCTCTAATCTGCTCATGCTTGCTCGCAAAGAACATCTGTCTTGCATCATTCTTCCACACCAAAACACCCACCTCCTCGGCAAATCTTGAGATGTCTTTGTATTCCCTATCATCCTCGAATGACTTGAACAGGAATCCGCTTGTTGTCTTCATACGTTCGTTTTCGAGCTGCCATAGACGAATTTGATCGACTACTGTTGGGGGCAGAACGGGTTTGTTGTTGAGAGCTGCGGTGCGGTGCATTTGATCGTGTGCGTGCGCGGAAAGGTAGGATATGATCTGCTCGGCGGTGATACCGAATTGAATGGCTTGTCGGATGGATTGGCGGGAGATTCGACCGGCGACCATGTCGGGAAAGCGCATCGCGAGTTTGGTGAAGAGAGCGAGGACTGCGATTTGAAGTGTTGACTGAGTGTAGGCGTAGATACGGTAGTTGGTCTCGATAATCACACTGCCGCGCTGCTCGGTATTGGCGGCTGTCACGCTGCCCCCTGGTGCGCCGGATTGGCCTGGCTGAAGAGCAGCTGCCGTAGCGGCTGCAACGCCATCACTAATACTGCGAAGACTATTGCTGCTCGAAGTGAGGGTTGTAGCTAGACGAGTCGGGAAGAACATGGATCGTTTGTGGTTAGGGATGTAGATCAACCCAAAGTCGACAAGCGAGGGCAACATGTTCTTACGCTGTTCCGTAAGCGCATTCGTGTCGTACGCGCGACCAAGCTCCATGCTGGCGAGCACGAAGAGGAACGAGAGCATATCTGTAGCCTCTAGCCCGGCCATCTTATTCACCTCCATAGCCTCCAGCCAAAGCAACAGCAACGTCCATACTTGCGCATTGGCCTCTTGCAGCAAAAAGGTAAAACCAGCCTGTGTGATACCAACGCTACCGCTTGCTTTACGATCGACGAGACGGCCCGCGACGAGGAGTTCTTTCACGCTCTTATTCGGTCCAGAAGACTCGCCGGCGCTCTTGTAGCCGACACTAGATACGACAAAGTGCAGGATGTCTTCCCATTTCTTTCGCGCGTAGCGATCGAGGAAGGCGATGTCGATTTCGGGGGGAATTTGGAGTGTTGACGGTACACCGAAGGAGTTATGTGTGCCACCGCCTGATAGCGCGAGTCGAAGGGATAGTTTGAAGTTCGTAGTAAGTTGCATCTCCTGTGGTCGTTCCTTTGAAGGCGCCGTGATCGACACGATGTGTAGAACGCGCAGGATCGAGAGCGCCTGGTCCTTCTGGCGCTTATGGCTTGGTTTCACCCAGTCGTCTAGATCGCTGAGGAGTATAGGTTTGGGGGAGTAGAGAATGCGCATGACAAAGGTCTTTGCTAGGGGGGTGGTTAGAGATTGGGCGGGTGTAGTGGTTGTGGTGACGAACCGAGGTGCGGTAGCATGCGACGGAAGATGGCGAACGCGGTTGAGGGTTGTTGGTAGAGCTTGCGGAAGGTCGTGCCTGGGAGTTTCTCGAGATACTCCGCGAGTTGGAGGGAGGGCGCTGGGCTGACTGACATGTTGGGCGACGGGGGGAGCGCTCTGTCAGTCAGTATTTAAGGGTGCTATCGCATGATCGACCGGTGTTGAATTGGGGGATGTTGTCTCGGTGCGCGTATTTGATGAAAGAGATGTTGATATATGTGTATGGAGGAGGCGGCGAAGTATGTCGTGTTGTCAAGTAAGCGCGGGAATGTGGTAGACGTAAAGATACAAAAGGCCAAAGATTTGAAGTTCTTTGAAAGTTCACGAAGCTATTGAGCTCTCCAGGCAGGATGAATTATTTTCCGGCTAGCGTTTAGCGACGCGGGTTTAGCGGGAAAAGCTCGGTAAACGACGTCATACATGCACCCCAGGGCGATCGATCTACAGCCCCATCATCGACTTACAACAACTCATTGCAGCTGTAATGGTAAGCAGATATAATAGCTATAAATGGGAGCCTTTCTTTCTTTATCTGAAGTTTGGATATCTAGAAAAGAGAACAGTGTAGTGTCACAAAGTCCACCGAGCCTCTAAAGGAAGTACATATCTAGTTGGCCGTGAAAACAGGCTGCATCGAGGAGGGTTGCTTCAGACTGACATGAACTTCTATATCATAGATCCCGGCAGATAACTGGCGTCTGTCCAATAGGGAATTGCCTACCAGCTTTGCTTCGAATGTACCTTTTGAGACCAACATATCTGCCACCAAATGCATTCTATATTGGCGACTCTAGTTTTCTATCTATTCCCGCTGTAGAGCTAAAAGTTAGAGATAGTCGTTCCAACCTTTCTCTTCCTAGCAAGTTCTAGGATCGCGTTTCCAGCAGCGAGATCTGTGACACTCACGCCAATGCCTTTGTACACGACGAAACCCTCGCTAATCCACGTCTTGAGCTTCTCAACACCTCCTTCCGGCTTCCTTTCAGACTTCTCATCTAGCCAATCGAGGATCTCTCCAACCTGAAGTAGCCTGTCGCCCTTTAGGCCGCTCTGTATAACTTCTCCTGACTTGACCATTGCTTCCTCAAGATCATCGACAAGAATACTGCCTTCCGCACCACGAGGACTATACGAGTCGTCCCGAGAGGCTGCATGGCGAAGCATTTCTGGATCAAGTTCGATCATATCGGCTTGCCATGAACCTATGGCGCCGACAAAAGGTAATCTGCTTCGTGTTCCATCACCCAGGATGGTCTTCAGTGGGAACAGAGGACTTGTTGAGCCAACGGTGCAAAACACTGCGTCGGCCGATGACAAGAGAGATGCCAAAGCCTCATCATAATCAGCTCGAGCAGGGTCCAGAACATCCAGACTAGCAGAAGATTTCCAGTACTTTTGGTTTTCTTCTGTAACCGTCTTGACCAAATCCTTCGCACGGCCTACAGATCGGTTCACAATGGTGATCCTTTTGATCTCGGAACCCCTGAGAGCCAGTGCAAGACGGGTATGCCAAAGTCCCTGCTTTCCCGCCCCAAAGATCACAATGTTCTCGGTATTCTTTCTCCAAGTCCATGGGATCAAGGCAGATAAGGTTGTTCGGTACCCTGTGGGCTCAGCTGCATTGAGTATACCCGTCGGCACACCCGCAGAATCACACAAAGATAAAAGTCCTCCAAGTGGACGATTCACCGTGTTACCATCTGCGTCCTTGATCGGAGCTGGAGTAACCACAATCTTTGTGCCTACAAAGTCTGGGGAAGTGAATGTGCGGAAGAGAGTCTTCTGTCCATTTGGTCGATTGACGAAGTCCGGTGTTGGTTGGTATTTCCCTTCGCCTTTAACAGAGAAGTCAACGAGGATGTTTTCTAGGGCCTCCTTGAACTGAAGGACTTCTTCTTTGGACAGAGATATGAGAAGGTCCCGGATTTCGGCATCACCAAGGACAATGAGGTTGCTGGCCATTGTGCTGTGTATAGAACAATACGAGACTTGTGGCTGAGAGATTAAATCAGCACAGAGAACTTAGTGTAGAACAACAAATGAGGAATCAGATGAAGAGTAGAGCTGTGTATATTTGCTGAGAACTGATATGGGTATATAGACCTGATGCTTATCGTGGTAGATGACTGCGAAGTCGGCGTTGCAGGGGCAGAACGGCCAGCGTCGGTGCCGGTTCATGCTGCCGGTCCTTACCCCACGGCCGGCCGGTCCATCCGACTGCGGATCGGCACCCGATATCCACCACACACATGGTCTTGAGATGATAAGAATTGGCGATAACTTGGCAAATAACTTGGGAAACTGTATTGAATTGAGATATGACCAGATTTGGTACCAATATTGGGATTATTTACTGCTCAGTTGCAGTAGCATTCTTACATCCATCCTGAAAGGACTTGAACGAATACTTCCTCGTGACAATCTCATTGTCATACCCAAACTCCACGCCCGTCTGCAACGTATTGTACCCTCCAGCTGTTGGCTTCCATCCTTTCTTTGTCAATCCAGAATAAGGGTCCTGAATAAACGCCAGCCAGTAATCCTGCATTGCATGACTGATCTTGTACTCAAACGGCCCAGACTTATTCCGCGCGATGTCGTGAGTTCCAAAGATCAAAGGAAGCTCAGCGGAATGAAAAGCCCCTTCATCTCCAGGCATGATGTTGGTAAAGTTTGGTGAGTACATGTATCTCCAGGTCTTGGCATTAGTTGAGGATCGCAGAGCAGTTTCAAAGTGTGCGGGACAACCGAAGGTGCTGTCTGTGTGAACCTGTTCGGGTGGTGGTTTGATTGGTTCTGCTGGTTCTCCACCAAAGTTCCATTCATCTCTGTTTGTACCGATGATAGATGGCTGAGGGAGAGGTCAGTATAGTCCTCTTTACCTAACCAAGATGATGTGATGGAGAGCTTACCAGCTTAGGGATCTTGGACGATAGAAGACGCTTCGAGTAGTCGGCGAACCTGGTTCTCTCATCCACTACAGGGACAAAGCTCACTCCAGCTGTATCCTCGACCTTCTTCTGGATATCCTTGAATGGTATTTGCCGGAGGCAATCGACCTGGTTCCCTTTGTCGCACTTGAACGCCTTTGCGATAGAAGTAAAGTTGGAGTGTGAGGAATCAGCACTATTGATGGGCAAGAAGACACCCCCAGAATCTTGGATGTATGCACGCGCGATTGGATCCTGGGGATACGCATACTGATAGTATCCAACCGAAGCGCCGCCGGCACTCTGACCCCAGAGAGTGATTCTCTTAGGGTCTCCTCCGAAACGTGAGATGTTGTCGCGCACCCACTCAACAGCGAGGCGTTGATCCAGAAGTCCTGGGTTCTGCTCCTCGGAGTCAAGACCTGCGGCATTAGGGAAGCCAAAGATTCCCAGACGATAACTATTCATGCGTGGTTAATGGTGAAAAAAACGAAGGGATTGTCTCTACACACTTGAGACTGACGACTATGTGTTTCTGACTTCTTGCAATCCAGTGTGGAGGCACTTGATAATCAATATTACCACCACCCTACACGATACGTCAGTCAATTCACGTTCATTGATGAACTGAACGAAGAAAGATATCCTACGCCAGTGAAACCTCCACCATGGATCCAAACCAATACCGGGAGCTTTCCCTTGTTGCTTGCCCGAGCCTTGTACGGAGTCCAAACATTAAGATACAGACAGTCTTCGCTTGTGCTGTTCGGCTTGATCAGAAACTCAGGCCGCCATGGGCCGCTGTTGGCTGGTTCAGCTTGAGGACAAGCAGGGCCTTGATGTGACGCATCTAATGTTCCGAACTGTCTTTTGGCTACTGCAGGAGCCCATCGCCGTTTCCCAACCGGAGGTTCGGCATAAGGTATACCGAGGAATTGAGCCACATTGGGAAATGATGCGTCTGTAAAGCCTTTGACAATACCGTTATCAGTCTTTACAGTTGTCGTGTCAAGAGCAGACACCAGAGTGCCAATTCCAGCTCCAACGGCCAGGAGATGAGAGATACTGGGCGGAAGCATCATTGGTCACTGTAAGTAGGCACGAACGACAGCAATCGAAGTCGTGGAACAGTAAAGCTGGTATCGCGAGTCATTTTGTATCCAAGCTTGAAGCATCCGATATTAAGGCCGAATACCACCTTATATCCACAACCGAGGCATCAAGAAGCGGGGAATGAGGAGTGAAACCGGAGATCTTCAACAAAATGGCCAGTTTTGGGAGTTTAGATCTTGATTTTTAGCATGACCTGGTGATAATCCGGCGGTTTGACATTGAGTGGTCATCCGAGTTTGACGATGAAGGGTGAATGAGTTGATATGATTTAAGCTTCTTTGTATCCTCGTCTATGTATTAATTTGCTATTTAATGAGAAACCCACATAGCATTTAATATTATTAAATGTCCTCATGCAATTACATGTAAAGTATAACATCTTCCTTGCGTTCTGCTGTTCGGGCAACAATAATCCGAACCGAACCGGGACTATGTTCCATCCGACTACGGACCGCCGACCAATATCCCTCAACTTTACCCCAAATAAGTACCCCTTGGACCCTTAATAAACCCCACGAATCTTAGTTGATGGCGGCTAATCTAACCTTTGAACATGCGGAGAAGCTAAGTTTTCTGGAAGGTCGTTCCAGACTTTACTCTGGCAACCAATGATGGAGGATTTCGATAAACCTCAGGTGGAAACATCGATATCCTCCGGTTGTCGATTCCGAGTTGTGAGGCTGTATAAGAGCTTGACTGTAAAGTTGATCTTCATATGTAAATCATTAATTAACAATTCAGCAACTTTTTACTCGCAACAAAGTGTCGTCTACCTCTTCAATATGCCCTTCAAACGCAGCTTCAATACCGTAGGCGTCCACTGCGGAGGTGAAGTCTGCGACGTCGTAGTCGGCGGCGTTCGCGATGTCCCCGGCAAGACAATGTACGAGAAAATGATGCATTTCTGGAAACATGAAGACCACCTCAGAAACCTCCTTCTAAACGAACCACGAGGCTGTTCCGCCATGTGTCACAACCTCGTCTTGCCTCCCACAAACCCAGAAGCCGACTATGGCTTCATCATCATGGAGCATGAAGAGTACCCGCCCATGTCGGGAGCAAATACCGTTGCGACGGTGACGTGCCTGCTGGAAACGGGCATGGTGACGATGCAGGAGCCTGAGACGGTTGTCAAGCTTGATGCGCCGGCTGGACTTGTTACTGCTTATGCGAAATGTGAGAATGGGAAATGCAAGAGTGTCAGGTTTCATAATGTGCCTGCTTTTGTGTTTGCCACGGACAAAGAGATCTCAGTACCGGAGCTAGGCAAGGTGAAAGTCGACATTGCATATGGAGGGATGATCTACGTATTGGTAGATGCTGCTTCGGTTGGTCTCAGGATCAAGACTACAGAGGGAGCCAAGCTTGTCAAGGTCGGAGAACGCATCAAGAGAGCAGTCATGGGACAAACGGATCCAGTACACCCTGAAAACCCTGGTATCCACGGCGTCACAATTATCGAGTTCACAGAGCCTCTGTATGAGTACAAGGACGGAAAGGCAGCAAATAACACTGTCGTCGTGTCTCCCGGGCGTTTAGATCGAAGCCCCTGTGGGACAGGAACATGTGCCAGGCTCTCAGTTCTCCATGCAAAAGGAGAGCTGAAGGAGGGCGAGAACTTTTATCATCGCGGCATCACTGGGACGGAATTTGTGGGTAGGGTAGAGGGAACAACCAAGGTTGGCGAATACTCTGCAATTTATCCCTCTGTTGAAGGACAAGCATGGATAACAAGCTTCAAGCAAGTTGTGTTGGATTCCACAGATCCTTTCCCCGAAGGATTCCGCGTTGGAGATACATGGCATCTGGACTCCGAAGAGTAGATATGTTTGGACCTAAAAAAAAGAAAAAAAAAAGGCTTAGGTAAACTTGAGTAAATTCAAGAACAATGATACAGCGGCTGGCCGGTTTATCACGAGAAATATGCAAACGTCTACAAAAGACTTCTTGTCTCACTGACTGAGAGTTACAGCCACAGCAACTCTGTAAAACACCAGCTTCTTCGCAAGGGAGGCATGAAACTCTAGTACCTTTGTTGAAGGCAATATGAGAGGTTATAAAAGTTCAATATACCTTAGGACAGCTTTAGACTAGTTAATGATATCGGGAAGTCCCCCAGTCACAGGGACGAAAAGGTTGGGTAGACTTATCGACGTAAGGACTCGTTCAATTTGCAATGATGTATACCCTAGTAGGAGAATGGACGCCGTCTATAGAACTTAATGTCCTCAGGCTTTCCCTCATCCGGCGCATCCACAACATCAGGATCAAAAAACCACGACGGATCGCCCTCAGTCAACACCTGACTCCAACCATTCCCCATCCACCTTAGCAAATTCCCCGTAGGATCCGCGCTCTCAAACTTATAATCCTCCTGACGTCTCTTAATTCATCTCATAGACGGTGAGATCAATATTCCTCAGTCTTTGTGTCATTCTATTCAAATCTTTAGACTTCAGTGTTGACTCAAAGGCATTCAACCTTGAGTAGACTGATGACTTACCGAATAGTTGAATAGATACCAGAAAATCCAGCTCCGACAATCACAACCCTCATCAGTCGTTAATTCTCGACAGGAGTGTCTTTGAGCGTAAACTTGGTTAGGTTCTCTCCAGAACCGTTGTGTGTGACGGCATAGCCATTCTGGCCAACATGTTCGCCGCTAATTTTAGGAGACTCGCTAATCATCCTTTCTGTATTCAATGTGTCTTTCGTATTTTCCTGATGTGTTTTCGCTCTCGTATTGGATACCGTATGGCTTGCTACCTGCAGAGTGTGTGGTATTTAGCATAAATAAACCCAGTCTGTGGAGTATCCATGGTATTCTACTAACTCGGCACTACCGAGGGACTGCACAATAATGATCATAAGACTACCACAGAATCGGAAATTCCCCAAGGTAAAAGGGAATGGGGTTGTAGCACGAGATCAATCGATACAGTGCATCAACTTGATGCCGAGGCAACAGTTCCGAGGGTCGCAGTTCGAGTGACCCCAAGGTAAAGAGGCTGGACGTAGAACATTGCATTGCTATACTAAGGGATCCTCACTAAAGCGTGTCTCCTTCGATCTAATCTCGTACTGGACCCTCATCCCATGAGTTGAGGAGAAGATCATTCTCTAGTGGCGCTCTAGAGTACCTAAACCTCCAATTCACAACTTGACTGTTTCTCGGGCTGTCCCCATTGTGATCTGTCTTTTCCAAAAGAACCTTTCCCCTGTGGTTTTGTATCAAAGGAGCTCTGTTATGAGATGTCTGACCTCCAGCTAACAGTCCATATACCAGATCTTGCACTTTCTTCATGTCCCAGCCCGGTAAATTTCTCCACCCTGAACTAAGGAGAAGATTCCCAAGCATGTAGCAAAAGATGAGTGCGTTGACGGACATGATGGCGGTGATGTAAACATCTGATCCTAGCCTTACTGCCTCGCAAAAAGCAGCCGAGATCGGGATGTCGTAGGTATCATTCGCAATGTATATTTGCGAGATACTGTAGGCTGACAATATGTTATCCACCAAGCTTGTCAAGAAGTTTTCCGTTGCGGTTAGGGCCAGTGACTCGTTACTGGTGGTTGAGTTTGAGTTCACCAATAGACCATCGAGACTTGACAGAAGCACTTCGCCTATCTCGGAGACATACAAATGGCCTGTCATCCTCGATAATAGATTCAATGAGCGTACGACAGCAGCTATGTGGTTGCCACTTGGCTCAGGATCAGGAGGGTTCACGCCATCCTTGGGCTCAACAGTGAAAGAGCGGCTTGTGACGTTGACTTGAACCGTCATTACTCTTGGGTCGAACCTTATTTCGCATTGTGTACCGTTAAAGATCTCATATTTCTTGGAGCCAGCTGCAATCGATAGTAGATTCGAATTGTCATCCGGATTATGAAGGGCGCTCCATGCTGTCATGTTCTCGAAGGGATCTCTCCATGTCGTGACTGGGTAATACTCTTCTGCGCTCCCTTCGAACGAGTTTGGAAGCAAGCCCCTGATGTGGTACATGTGTGGGTTATTGCCCGGAACGGGAGTGTCCTCGACAAAATACAGCATAGAAGATGAGTTCTTGATGCATTGAACAGACGCTTCATATCCAATTTCCGTGTAAGAGAAGTTCCTCACTATCGCCCTGTTCAAGTCCCTGATACGGATGCCGGGTGCGATACCGACTCCTGTCCCTGCGCCGTACGAACGGCGTCTGAACGTGAAACCAGAGCTGTCAAACTTTGGCACGGGCTTTTCGCCACTGGTGCTGGACTCTGCAGCTCGAAGCAGGAAGCCGTTTAGGTGCGGAACGGGACAGTTGGTATAAAGGCTACCACCAATCCAGACAGACTTGCAATTGCTGAACACGTTCCAAACCAGACGCGGTTCACGGATCTCAAACTGAGAGTTCCATACGTGGCGTGACGAATCAGAGAACCTGCCGCCCACCGTGGAGAGAGAGCAACTGTGTTCTGTCAAGGACGGGATTATCGCTGCGGCCCAAAGAGGTGCCAGTGTAAACTGCAAACCAAATCCCACACACAAAAGGGCTGTATATAAGGCGGAAAGATCGAAGTCCAAGGACCCCGATGTAAGAAGTGTCCAGAAGACAAAGGCCTCGAACGGGATCCATTGCCGAGCCACACTCAACCGCCTAGAGAAGTTGGTAGCTAGACGTATAGCGTAGACGTTCGAAGCGGCCAGTATTGTGCTGGTAAGTTGTACCCCCAAATGTGATTGTTGACAAGTTCTCGCGGGCATAGTGAAGAAGTGGGCCTTGGGTCGTCCATTGGCGAAGCGTGAAGAGATAAACGCTGATCCCCAGGTTGATTTCCGGGATTAGAATAACGTGAGCCTTACTCCAGAAGCCTACATACACTGGCTGCAGCATGATTGAAACGTGTATTGATCGTTGAGGTAGGTTTGTGGGAACTGCAGTCCGACCCTGGAAATTGGCAGTTGGGTTTGCCTCGAATTCTTTTCTTGAACAGGAAGAACAGGCGGGCCATTGTTGTATGAAGAGAACCGAGAGCTCGACTGGGCGTGACATTACTGGTAAAAGTACAATACTGAAGCAACCTGATTGTGCATGCAGGCTGTGAGAGCTGAAAGCGCATCGGCTGTGATAACCACAACCTACATGCCGCCAAAGGGCAAACGCTATACCCAAAAGCTCTCACATGCATGGCTAGCCAGGCAATATCAAGGTGTGGCTTCAACCTTTGCTTACCAGTGCGAGATGGACTTGGGGCCGACCGAATATTGTTGGTGTTGCTGGAAACAAGAGAACAAGAGTATGCAGCGCTCAATTAACAGTAGATGACCAGAGAAAATAACATGCCCGAAAATAAGAGCTAGCGGTTGTCAAATAGATTCCGGGAGCTCGCAGCTCACTGAGGCTGTTGAAGCAAGTTTGTTGCAATCTCTTGGCAATCAGGCTACGGGTCGTGCTACAATGAGTTGGGTCGCACAGCATAGCAGTTGTGCACCACCTTACTTGGATAATCTCTTAGAGTGGCGCTATTTGATGAAAATTGCCTATCAGACAAGTTTTCCCTTCGCTCTAGATAATGGCCGTGGATAGGCTCTCGTCAGTATTGAACAGCCGCATATGACACTTCCGATGCATAACAGCAATCCTGTAAGGCTTCAACTGACTGGCTAACAATCAACGCAATTACTGACCCTCGAATGAATGGAGGATATGAACAGCGGCTGACGCGCCCGTTCTCGGCCATCGATGTTGCATCCCATCCCATTGTAATTATCACTTCGCTATTCTCCACCCTGCAACTCATTCCTCTTTATATCTTTCGGGGTCCCTCTTCAACCACCAATCTATTTTTCTTGGCCGCTGATGCGCGTCTACCTTTCAAAAAAGCTCGCCATATCCCGTTTCCCATTTCTAGAGTTGCCACATAACTCCGAGAGTGTCTCCAACCCGACCAAGCGAGCCGTACCGACGGTATCTTGATAATGGCTTTCGGCTTGATGATATGATGCTGCCACTCGACTATAAAGGAGTATTTCATTCTAAAAGGGTTCTTAGGTATTAGCTAATTTCTATAGGAAGCTAAAGCTGAAATTATAACTGATAAGTTATATTGCCGATTTCGATCCGCTAGATGATACCTTTGCCATAAGGTAACTTTACTAAAACCCTAGTCTTTGCAATTTCTTCCCTTCGCTGAACCAATGCAGCGTACTGCATTTTCAACACATACCTTGCTGAAGAGTCATTTCTCGCCGCGACCGTAACTGGAACCTCAACTATGCAGAAGATAAGGAGGCCCTTTGTATGGAACCTGTACCATATCTCGAGGAACTTTGCTAACTTATTTAGCTGTTTAGAATTGCACTCGGAAGTGGTAGATGGGTATATGCCCTTATAGCCTCTAGAGGTCCCATATGAAAGAATGTAAAGCGGAGTTAAAATCAGCACTCTGCTTGCAAACTACGCTGCTGATACCAGCAAAACTGATGAGCCCCCTCAGCCTCCTGAGACTACCGACAGCGGTGCTGATACCGGCAACATTGACGAGGCCCCTGATCATCCTGAGCTTGAGCATGAGGCCAATCCTCCACCTAATATTGACGAACATACTGCAGTTGGCAATGCTAATAATTTATCCCAGATTCCTAATAAGGTACAATCTACTATTAATATTAATACTACGCCTTTAGCTAGGGATGAAGACGTTTCTGAGGTCAAATCGGAGCCTGATATCAAGGATGTCCGAAGATAAGGATGAACCACAGCCGTCCCCAAACAGCTTCAGGGAACCAATACTGAGACTTACATAACTCTGCCTAAATTTAGGATAAGCTTAGGATAGGTTTAGGATATCTTTTGCGAAGTTTATTATTTTTATCCCCCATTCCCCTTCTCTAACTTATTGAAGAATGCGTGGTATCGACTCACAGATCATCAACGTACAGAAACTTCCACACGGTAAGATAAAGTGATGACCGAAGCTCTCGTCGAACGGCGGAGTCGCTTCGGGCTTGGCTCATGGTAAAAGAAAATATCCTCTAAATCCGGAATTATAACATCCGGGGCCAGCCTGGGACGTTTGGTGGTCTTTCCACTAGATTTTCCATCCCTCTTCTCTATTGCAGAATGCGCGGTATTAATGGCACTTTCTGCGGGGATTCCGCTGTCAACATCCATCAACGACTGGTGGCACTATCTCAGAGGGGAGGCGATCGGGGTTTGTGGTTCGGGAACAGGTCGAAACAAGCTCTCGGAGGGGAAAATTATACGACCCTTGACGAGTTTGGCTTACACCAAAATTCGCTTGTGATCCACGATTTGGCCGTCGTTTTTTATTACCCCCCTAGACGAGGTAGGCTCGGTCTGCGAAGAAGCAAGTGCTTCATTGTAATTCTGTTCAAATAGTAATCAGAAATCGTAAATAACTTGTAGAATAGGCGACTTGTAACTTAATTGGTGCTCAACGTTCACCAAATGCACCCTAAGATTATGGGCATTATGCTGGTTCGCTCCATGGCATGCCATGCCAATAACACGGCAAATATACTGGCCCTTCAGTGACAAATCAACTTGTACATTAGGTAGATGGGCGTACAAGGGCCCCTGAAGATGCTCTCGAGCAGCCACAGCTGTTCGTTGGACTTTGACTGCTTGCTGGAATTCGGCTTCAGCTTGTGCCACTGGCTCACTCACTATTATTAGACTTATTAACTTCATGCATCATTCAGTAAGAAAATATAAGCTGTATAAGCTCATGGAGATATGGTGCTTCTTATTTGGGAGAGGCGGCAGAAACGTGCTGGGCTTGGGGTTGGTGGTTGATGATTCTTTATCGGGGGAACATGCTTAAAGATTCATCGACGATCCTCCAATCCAAGCGCATCGTCGGAAGATTCACTTGCCAGGATTAGATAGTAAAATAGGTGTGAAAATAAAAAAAGCTCTGGTACTATGATCTCAGTACAATCATAGGCAATTACTCGTAAAATTGGTGACAAGTTCTAGCTCAAGGCTCATCTCAATGGCCGCTCATGTGGAGGGACAGACTATGTTGGCGCCTGAGGCATACGGGTCAATTCTTAGGAAGGAAGGAGCGGCCCGACTCACTGCTGGGAACTCAGGTTATCGCCAATGGGATCTGAGAGTGAGGATTCAGGGCCCAAGGCACTGAAAGAACTCGAAGTCACCTTTGTTTTTCAGACTACTATACTAACCTATAACCCGAACCAAAATTGAGATCCATGGCCACTGTGAATATAGCAAACCCGACAAAACAGAAATCTCAATGATACATAATGAAATTACTTCTCAAAGTCTATAAGCAAAAGCCCAGTCTATATAATAATTCAATCATAGCAAAAGCCACTACTGAATCCACCCTTCCTTTCTCATAGTCTCTCTCGTCCATTGATCCAGCTTCTTCGCCAACTCCTCATCCTTCGACGCACTATTCTGCCACCAAGGCTCAAACAACCGATGATAGATCTCCATATACTCTCCACTCTGCTCAGGTTTCATATCCGGACTCGCCGCGCAGAAAAGGCTATTCCAAGACCCCCGATCCGCAGTCCACATCAGTTTCATACATCTTAGCAATGACACGAGTCGCAAGCTCCCAGTCTCGGCTGAATCCACACTCGACGAGAGATTTGTTTCTACAAGACCAGGATGCACTGAAGTTGTCCAAATCTCGCCTTCTGTGTTACCTGAGCTGGGACCGTGCTTGTTGTGGAGGGTTTTCGCGTGGAGAATGTTGCCGAGTTTGCTTTGGCCGTACCGTTCCCATACACTTGCCTCTTTGAGGGATGTATCTTCGAAATTGATACCGCCCTTGGGAGCCATTAGATGGCCGGATGAGGAGAGGTTGACGATGCGTACGCTGCCTGGGGGTAGCGTCTTTGATGTCTCCAACATCACTGGAATGAGGTATTCCGTGAAGACCCAGTGTGAAAGATAATTGGTCTCCCACTGAGCTTCATGGCCATCCTTGGTGATATCAAATGGTGTAGCCATGATACCAGCATTGTTGATAAGGCCGTGGAGGGATTTTTCGAGCGAAAGGAAGTGCTTAGCGGCTGCGACGACACTTGCGAGATCCATCAGGTCGATTTGCAATAGGTCAATCTTGGTTGAAGGATGGTCTTTTTGGATCTCGGCAATGGCTTTTCTCCCCTTATCGAGAGATCTTGAACACATGTAGACGTGGGCGCCGTGTCTTGCTAGATGGGAAACTGTGTAGAGCCCCCTGTAAGAAAGGTCAGATATCTAGACCTGTTGGTAGAAGGATTCAGGGTAGATTTACATTCCAGAGTTGCCACCTGTGACAATGTACACTCTTCCGGTGAGATCAGGGAGGTTATCAGGGTGAAAAGCCATTGTGACGGATGTGTTGTTAATTCAAGTGAAGTATTAAATAAACTGAGATAATAGTGTTGATGAGCTGTAGTAGTTTTGAGATGATATGCATAGAGACTTGAGAATTCATGCTAGATAGAGCTGTCTTCTTATAGTTCTTTCTGATGAATTTCTAACGAAAGTCCGACGCTTAACTCCATAGCTAATTCCATCGTGCCTTTTGCATATCAAGTGTTGTGAGCAGGCTGCATAAAGACAAGAAGTGTCTGGCCAATCATGATCTACTCCATCAGGCACTAATGCAAACCCAGAAACGGACGAGTGAGCAGGTTGCATGACGCTAGACTATTTCAACCTGGGCTATGTGACATCAGCCAATCATCTTATCACATTGACTCTATACCCTTGCTAGTCTGCGCCTCAATATCCAACGTCTTTACCCGTCTGACACAACAATATGAGCAGCCTGCATTTCCCTTCGGCATCAACACTTCATAGTTTTATCATGTCGATTCATCGGCAAGATCCAAGCGTTCAGCTCACTTCGATGTCGCAATTGGCTGAGGTATGAACCCACAAGATGGTTCGGCACAACTTACTCACCAGGTACAGGCACTAAGCATAGAGGATGACTGGACCGGGACAAAAGATGCCGCAGCAAGGAGGAGGGCGCAGACAAGGCTGAATATGAGAGCATACCGTACGTCGCTTATCATGATCTCGAGTTTTTGAGCTAATTGTGGAACAGGAAAACGGAAGGTTCAGGAAAAGAAGGCCAAGGCGTCAAAGCCCGACGGCGAGACAATCAAATCTGAAGCAGTGGTTGAATGCTGGGATATCAACCAAGAATCCATGTCCATCGTCCCAGCATCTCATGCCAAGAGTATATACAACGCCAGAAAACCCCTACTAGCGTACAGAATCAAGAAGAATCAGTCAAGTGTCGTCTTCCCTCTGTCTTCAGATCATCTCATCACACTTCTCCAATACAACGCCCTCCGAGCCTTGGCCGTCAACAGGACTTTCATCTCCGGCATGCTAACCACACCTCTTGACTGCGGCGATGAAGACGTTATCCACGTGGTCCCATACCCAACCAACCCTGATTCCCTTCCTTCTGCCCTTCTCCCCACAGTCCTCCAACAAACAGTCATGCACTGTGATTGGATTGATATGTTTCCCTCCCCAGAGGCACGGGACTGTCTGATTCGAGCTTATGGTACCTTTGATGAAGATGATTTATGGGCTGATTGTATTGGCGGTTTGTATGAGGGCTTTCCAGACGATGAAATGGAAAGACGTGGTTTGATTGCTTGGTCACCGCCATGGGATGTATCAGGATGGGAAATGTCAGAGGGATTTGTTAAGAAATGGGGTTGGTTATTCAAAGACTTGTCTGGGCCGTTAGAGGCGACGAATCGATGGAGGGTTGAGAGAGGCGAGGAACCTTTTGACCATAAGGATTATCCACCAAGTCCTCCTGTACCTGGTTTTGTTATATCAGAAGTTTAGTGTTAACATGAATCTTGCAACTGAACTACCTTAGTATATGTGAGATAGGGAATGTCAAGGCTTTTATCCTAAGTAAATGAGAAGTTTATATTGAACTAATGTAACATACGATCACTGAATAAATTGTTTTTCGTAACCAAAGTCAAGAATAGATGGCTTGTTGCTCCCTTGAGCCACCATATTCACCTCGTTTCTCCGCATATACAACAAGTATAGCCAAGTATGAATCTGTGACATGGTGAGCCTACTCCGACAATGCCCTTAATTTCCTAAATGAGTCTTCGGATCCAGAACTTGAGAATATACCCTTCTCAATCCAGCACGTCATCTCCCAGTGATTTTTCTAAAGGTAGCGTAGTTCACGTTCACTAATCACGCCACCCCCGGCATCTATTCGCTCTTTTCTCTCCTTCAAAACAGGAGCCCAGTATTCCCGCATTTGCCGTAACTGCTCGACAGCAATCTTCTGTTTCTGCTGCAGGATCTCTTCCTGTCCTTCATCCATCAAGTGCACCGGAGTTATTATTTCGGCGCCCTCCAGTCGCAAACAGAACGCTTTTGGCCAGAACGAGTTTGGCTTCGCCTGCAGATAGCAAGTTCCAACTGCAGATATGCACTCCGATGTATAAGTACTTAGTAGGTGTAACAGTAGAGTTGTAAGAAAACCAGGAAAGAGTTTCTTGCGGCAAAGGCAAATGCTAGTCTATTTTCTATAATCCCCCTCAGTGGATCTTTGCCAGGAATTATTTGATGATATCTGTACAGACTAACTCAAAAAGTTATTTCTCAGAGTATGTTGAGATCTAAGTTACTGAGTTCTGTCTGCTGATTTGAGCTCTCAGCCACAAGTCTCAATTGTAAATAACACATCTGGATAACAATTTAGACATTACACCATAACTACTGGCCAATTTCTACAGCATAAAGCTGATAAGAGGAAAGCCCAGATGATGACTCTTTGGCCGGCCTTAGAGGCATATAAGATGCTCCAATCCCTCGGCATGTTTAGATCAGGGGCTTGACGCAGACTATACCTACAATTATACTTCCAGATGCTCGATTTGACCATCAACCAAACGTAGATCGAGCAAGCTTTATAAACTTGATTCTCAATAAGGCAAAATGAGGACAGATATCTCAGTAGCAGTCAGGGCATTATCCAGCCTTCCATTGGGGATACGCATACTTCCAGTCTCATGTCGTTGGAAAGTCCCACAAACTGATATTGTCTCACGGGTCGTTTCCATCTGTCTTAGCATTTTCTAGGCTCCTTCTGGGGATTTCAATGCCAAAATCTTTGCTACTGTGATAAGTTTAAAAGTGTCAGCATTGAATCTTGTAGCAGATGTCTATATCATGGTGTAATGATGTGTTCTTCTTACCTGACTTGACCCATCTAGAACGTTCACGTTTTTTCTCAAGGAACCTTTTTTGAAGAATTCCACAACCGATGCGTCGAACTTGTCGGATATGTTGGTGGTCAGCGTCGGAGAGGAGGTGCACGGGTTTGAACTTGGGCAGCTTCTCTTTTGGCCGCCCCAATTTTGCCCAGTATTTCGCCAAATCCAACTCTAGATCTTCTCGCTTGAAATCAAGAGATCTCCATTTCTCGTAAGGCTCGCTGAGATACTTTGCGAGATCTGTGTCTTGTGGTATGGGCTTTAGAGAAGAAACGGACAAGGGATTCTGTAGTGCGTGCTTCGAACATGATTTATTATGAAGAAGCGGGAGATATTCATCAATCCTTTGGATCTCCGTAGGTTTGCAGAGATTCCTGGTATCATAAATGTGCTGCCGGGGAATAGGGCTGGGGAGAAAGCTTTCGCTGGACTTGCGTAAAGGCGCGTCAAAATCTACCACCTTACTTTGCCACTCAACGAGAAAGACTTCTTCAAGCTCTCCGAAGCCTTGAAGAGCCAACCTGACGGCTTGCGTATAGCGCTCGATGCTCGCCCTCTCGTAGGCTATTCTGCGAATCTTTTGGGTATCTTCGAGGGGGAACGGATTGATGCCTTGGTTCATCAAGGCCAGTGTCCCTCTGTCGATAAATAGGGTATCCCTTTTGAAGTTGAACCAGAATTGCCTCCCAGTTGGTGTGACTTGGAAAGCCAGCCTGTAGCCAGTTCTCTGAAGGTAGGATCTTGACTCGTAGAATGTGTGAAGTAGAGAGGGAATGAGGGTGCTGCATGAGGAACGCCCTATTCTTATGCCAGGTGTTGGGTATGGGTATCGAGTGTGAACAACACGGCCTGGTGTGGCCAAAATATAAATTTGATGACGAATCTCTAATGGGAGATCCATCATACGGTGAAAGGACGTCAAAGCCATGGTGAGACGGGGGTTTGTGATGTGGGATGTTTGCTGAGTTCCTCATCACGAAAGTGGGAGGAGATTCACTTTATCTTGGTAGATGCAATTAAGATTCTTGAATGGCTTTGTTGGCGCTTGGGAGTCGGACCATGACAAAATATACTACAAATACAAAATTTCTTGTCGTCATCATATTTCCTATGCTGGCGTGCTTTGTTTCATGCCACTGTTGTGAGGACATCACCGATTTAGACTTCATGGTGGTGGGTTACGAAAATCGTAGCACTTCCAAAGAGGGGGCAAAAGTGTAAGGCCACGATCTCAAATGACAAAAAGACGTAGGGCAATGCAATACAGGCTAAATTCTTTTGGACTGTCTAATCATTTTTTGTCTTCATTTAGAGTTAGGAGTTTTCGTGCCTCCCCAACGCCATGTCACCAAAGCTTCAAGACTGTGACTACGGGTGATACTAGTTTAATTGATACATAAAAGAGGTGCACTTGAAACATAAGCTAAGGATAAGAACGAAACCCGTGGCGGAATATTTTGTACGGTCTGCCGACAGGGGGCACAAGGTGTGATAATCCATGATCGACGTTTTACTTGATAGAGATCAGAGGCTTCACTACAAAAAGTACAAGGCATAAAACTCTGCAGTACCCTTAGTAATCGCACAGCTTTTGAGAGAGCGAAGTTTGAGTTCAATCATGTATCATCACTCACTCCAATTAAAGTCTATCTTCCTCAATTCCTAGTCGATGATGATGGGACTCCTAGCAATGGATTGATGCAGATGCTACTCTGTACCGTACCTGCAGATAGAGCCAGGTACCTGGTTGCTATGTGGATTCTTTCGTAACCCACCTGAATGACCGTACCTAATGTTAATACTGAACACGACATCAATCCACAACGCACCATGTTCCGTAGATGGCGGAGAATGCAATGTCGTCATTAGCCCTGGGACGCGAGTGTAAACAAAGAGCATCAATAACTTCAAGCCTTTGTTTACAAAAGTAAAAAATGAGGCTTTCTGAACACAGACACAGTGGACAAACTTCAGGGGCATCCATCCCTACAGGGATTAGCCAGGCCAGGCCAACCTAACCGGTGGAAAGGGTCCGCCCGTGCCTTGCTTGGACTGGGGATGAAAGACGGGACGCCGGAAGCTTTAGCCACAAGTTGGTAGGGGAGGGGGTTAGGAATACATGGCTGATTGTTCCGGAAACAGACGAAAACAACCACGATCAGACTGTTACACGCGACATGCTCAAAAAATACTTTTAATAGTGTATCATTGCAGAGAATGCAGCTTGTTAGACGCGTGTCTAAGGCGGACCGGGCCTAGGAACACCAGGCCTGCAAAAGCCACTAACTAAACATCATCAAAGGTTAGCGCGATCTAGTGGGTTCGTAGCCTGTTCCCCACTGGAACCCAACCCCGACCCTGGCACTGAAGAACTGACTGGGTATCATTGACTGGACGGGATCTTCTCCAAACCCAAGGCACGGCACTCGCTTCAACCCCTGGAGATATCATTTCTTCTTTACATTAGCAACAAGCTTAAGCGAACTGTCACTGTCACCTTCTTTCAACTCTTCTTTTTTCTTGTTCGTGTCTCAAACTTGCCATCTTCAATCTTTCCTCTCTTGCTCTGCTTGTGCTACGTTGATGCCTTCATCGTTCGCCTCATCGTTAGTTCCCGCAAGCCCTTCCGTCCCGTCGTCCACCCGCCAACGCTAGGCCCCCCCGATAAACAAAGTCACCTTTGGACCCCTTACAAACAAAAGCTGTCCGTTTGTCTCGGGCAATCTTGCCAACCGCATTCCTCTTAAAGACAACGACTTCTGCTGAACACGGTACTATTTCCCCACGATACTCCTGTCAATTCGTTCATCATGGAGGATTCCTCCCAAAAGCGCATGAGCGCTATTCCGCGACTCTCGAAGCTACCTGTCCCAAGACCAACTTCAGGAATCCCAAAGCCAGCATCAGCTCTACCAAGACCTACATCAGTTATTCGACCCTCGCCATCAAGGGAGAGTCTGGGCGGTGGTGAGCTACGGAATCCTCGGCTTCGTCCTTCAATGTCGAGAGATCAATTAAGAACTGGACAACCAGACCTTCAACAGCGAGCACAAAGACTACGGCCTGCTGTTTCCAGAGAACATCTCAACACTGGAACAAAACGCACGTCGCTCATTACAAAGCCTACACATCTATCGCCGGCGAAGCCCATGGCTCAACGGATTCCTTCAACGCCGCATCGATCGATGGAGCGACAAGCCGATATTATTGAGGAGCAGTCTACAACACCTCCATATGATCCTCCGGGAGAAGCCATGGGTGTTCAATTCGATGGAAACATCTTCCCTCGTCAATTGACCCTTACAAGGAGACCTTCAGAGACTTTTGCAACTTCACCATTGTACGATCCTGCCAACAACATCTTCGACCCAAACCAGTCAAGACCACGAACCGCTTCGACCGATGAGGATGATAAACCAGATACATTGAGGGCTCGGTCTCGCAAGCCAAGGCCCTCCCTGAGCGAGAGAACCATTGAAACACTCGCTTCCATTCCCTCTTCGCCTGCTATGATGAAGTCATCGAACTTCTTCGATCAAGGACGATCAAGTTCACGACCACGTTCACGGGCGGATAGCGGCGGTTCTAGACCAGGTTCTAGCTATGCTTCAGATGCTTCGGTCAGAATTTATAGGACCGAGAGTCGACCGGGCTCTAGTTCAGAACAGTCTGACCTCGGTTACAGCAGCTTTCGGGGTTCCGCAAGTGCCTTTAGAAAGCCTTTGACGCCCATCGACGGAACTCCTGAGAAGCGATCATCGGTGGTCGGAAGCAAGACTCCCAATACTCGGGCAGGAGCTTCTAAGCCCGCTCCTTTCTCTGATGCGAGAAGCCCCAGCCCTGGCAAGCCTACCATGATGTCTCCCAAGGGCTCGCAGTCTATGGCTTTGCGACCTGCAAAATCAAGGGCTCCAGTACAGGGTTTGTTCAAGAAGCCTTCACTTCCTGCCCTTGGTAAAGCTTCGATAAATGGAACTTCAAACCGTCGTGTATCGGTCAACTCTGCCTCCACTGCATCCTGGGATGGTACAATTCCTTCAGCTGGTAGCTCTCACAACACCTCTCTGACAGCCGATTCGGCTGAGCCTGGAACACCACCATCGGCTCGCAAGTCTTCCGCCGCTCTGCGTGAGCAGATTGCCAAGGCCAAGGCTGCGAAACGTGCGCAGATGAAGCAAGCGTCTGAGATCGAGACACACCCAGAAGAAGAAGCACCAATTGTCCCTTCGGATAGTGGCTTCGACTTTGGCGTCAACCATGACGATCCCTTCAATACGCGAAAGGGCGAAGATCCCAAGAAGAAGGTTCTCCAGAACCGTGTCAATAATGCAAGGACAACTGGAAGACTCAATATTGCGGCTTTGCACTTGAAGGAGATTCCTGTCGAGGTTCTCAAGATGTACGATCTAGAGAGCATCGGTACCTTTGACGGAAGCTGGGCAGAGAGTGTTGACTTGACACGCTTTGTTGCTGCGGACAACGAGTTCGAAGAATTGGATGACTTCATCTTCCCTGACAGCAATCCTTCTTCGTTCGACGAAGCACAGGCTAGTCAAGGAAGCATCTTTGCTGGCCTGGAGACCTTGGACATGCATGGCAATCTTCTCGTCAATGTTCCCTTGGGATTTCGACGGCTGACTTGCCTGACCTCTTTGAACTTGGTATGTTGTACACACATTCCTAGTTGTCCTCTTTGCTAACCTTCCTAGTCAAACAATCGCCTCACGAATAACAGCCTAGACACTCTCTCACAAGTCACCTCTCTACGCGACTTAAAGCTTGCAAACAACCTCTTTTATGGCCCCCTCAACCCCGTGCTGTCGAATCTGAATGAGCTGGAAATCCTTGACGTGCATGGTAACAACATTTCTGCACTACCTCCCAAGGTCGAGAACATGTCGCGTCTTCGTATTCTTAACTTGAGCGAAAACAGCTTTGAGTCTCTTCCTTTTGATAGCATTGCCACACTCCCCATTACCGAGCTGAATATCAGAAAGAACAAGCTGAAGGGTACTCTGATTGAGGAGCCCATCGGTTGCCTGCCTCAACTGCACACATTGGACGCTTCTGCAAACCAACTGCAAAGGCTCGTACCCTTGGGTGCCTCGATCGATCTTCCAGTTCTGCATTCTCTTTCTCTCTCGATGAACCGTCTTCAAGGACTTCCAGACATGACGACCTGGACAAGCCTCCTGACGCTCTCAGTCGAAGAGAACAACATCTCAGGAATTCCTAACAGTTTCATGAGTCTCGAGAAACTTCGTCATGCTGATTTCTCTAGCAACGACATCAGAGTGGTTCCTCCCGAGGTGTCTCGCATGGATAACTTGTCAATGATTCGACTCAGCGGCAACCCTCTTCGTGACAAGAAGTTCCTCTCCATCACCACCGAAGATCTGAAGGAGGTCCTTGCTGGCCGCCTGGAACCACCACCTCCCTACCAAGAGCCAGCTTCTCAAGTCGGCATCCTAGATGTTCTAGCGGATATTAAGGGTCCTGACAACACGCAATCGAACCCTGACGCAATGTTTGATGAAAATGACAGGTCAGATGATGATTTCGCTACACCTCCCCAAAGCCCTAATCGTTCCCGATCTCACACTGTATCAAGCCACCGCTCTCGATCGCACACGTTGTCGAACCAGACCTGGCCCGTCAAGCCTGGCGGTATCCTAGATCGATCCCAAACCCAGTCTTCATCACTCCATCCCGTCGTTTGCTCTAAAGTCGCTGCCGAACACCGTGTCCGACAAATCTTCCTCCAAAACAACCTTTTTGCTACCCTGCCCAACTCGCTTAGCTTTTTTGCCGAAACATTGACTGCTCTGTCTGTGTCTCACAACCAGATGGTTGGCGAGGCGTACCTGACGGAGGAATTGGAACTTCCGGCTTTGAGGGAACTCAACTTGGCATCGAATCACATCACTGGTCTTGGAGCGCTTGTGCAGTTCTTACATGCACCAAGTCTGGAGAAGATTGACGTGACGATGAATCGTCTCAACGCTCTGCCGACAAATCTGAAGGAGTCTTTCCCCGTTCTGAACGTCTTGCTGGCGAGTAACAACCATATCGTCGATCTCGAACCAGATATGATCAAGGGTCTCAAGATTGTCGACGTGAGCAACAACGACATCGCCCACCTAAACCCTCGCATTGGTCTTCTCGGCGGTCCAGGCGGACTCGAGCGTTTTGAGGTCGCCGGCAACCGATTCAGAGTTCCGCGGTGGAACGTGATTGAGCGAGGCACGGATGCCACTCTGCGGTGGCTTAGGGGTCGTGTTCCAGTCGCTGATATGGCTTCATGGCAGGGAGATGATGATGAGCCTGAGGTGGATTGATTATGAGCTGTAGAATTGGTGCTGGTCGATGTGCATTTGCTATGGGTGGTTTTCGCTTCTTGGTACATATTTTGACGTATTTTAGTTTTATTACTGGGAATCATATACCGTCTTGCTTTCTCGTTAATATATTTCGACCTGGTTGCGCGCATTTATGCAAGATTCACTCGCATTCTAGCAGTCCCAAGCCCGTCATTAGATCTCCATCCTTGCAATTACCATAAGAAACCCTGCTCAAGAAAGACCGTTTACCCCAATGGTTCGAATTCTTCAGCTGATGGAAACTCATGTAGCCAAATAAAGCGTTTATTTGCGTCATCGATTAAATCGAGGCCGTTACGTTCGCATGTCATAACTGTTCCCCTTGCCGTCCAGGAGCAAAGAACTTCTGATGTTAATATAGGGTGCAAGTAGTCTAAAGCTCTTCTGAGCGATACTAAACTTGCCTAAGGCATTTCATCACTTAGGATAAAAGTCCTAAACATTCTCGCCTCTCTTGGTTCCCTCTCATTGTCTGCAATGGTGGTTCTGATTCTGAGAAGTCAAAAGCCCGAGGGGGAAATGGTTCCTATTTGATGGGTCCCCGAAGCGGTTCGCAATGAAAAAATCGGCAATCCTTTGAGGCAAGTATATTCTTTGCACATGGACAGCCCAACATATCAGTGACGGGTTTGCTGAAGTCTCCTAACTTTGGTGTCAAGCTTTGGCAAGGGATCTTGAGAACTCTCTACCGCAGCACTCCTTTTTAAATAGCCTTCGTTTTGGCTTTTGGAGATTGACCACTCTGTTGCTATTGATTGGAGAGCTGGTCTTCACGTGAAGCAGCCAGGCGAGGATATCCACACAGCTTCTTATTAACGACGATTGACTCTCGAGGCTAGTTTGAGTAGCCGAGCATGGTAAGAAACGACAGACTGCTCTTATCCGTATCTTTGGTGCTATTGACCTGATGCTGGGGAGATCCTTGGCGATTATCTTGAGTTCAGGGCAATGGTTCTGGGGAGAATTCACGAACTTTCAGCTTACATGTGGATTAGCCTTGATTGTCGGTTCGTCTTTGACTTGCCTACGTTGATGTAAGGTATGAGAAGAGCCTTTCAATTTTCGAGTCTATCTACTAAAGATTTGATCCTAAATTGGAGGGGACGAACCATGAAATCCATCCTCTTGAACTTAGGTATAAGCTCTAAGTTACCGTGAGTCACGCACAACTAAAAGCATATGATGCTGAGGCCAATGAATTCATTCGTTACTTCGTCTCTTCACTAACACGGGTGTAAGGTACCCTATTGGAGGCCTTTTGGTATTGAAAGTCTTCTTCAAGCTTTGGAAGGTGCCTCCTGGTTATCTGGGGCAAGAACCTTGGACACCGTGAACATGAAGTCTCAATGGACGAAGCGACTCCATCAGTATCAACACGAACTTTATCACCGAGTATAAAGCACAGAAATATCCCTCCCTACAAGGGAACGTTTCGTCACTACTCTCAACATCGTGAAACATTCTTCGAGTATCCCTCAATCACGCCGATACACGCGCGCGAAAACTACAAGATCAACCCACGCACCAGCCGAAGCGACACTGCACGATACCATCACATAACACACCTTGCACGACCTAGAACCATCATCAAGGCTTTAAAACTCATCAAACATCGTCATTATGACTCCCATATTACAAACCATCGCCCTCATGGCCCGCGACGTGGCAGATAACAACAACGTTCTGAGGGACAAAGCTCTGGGCCCTTCCGCAACCATCAAGCTCGTGGCAGCAATCACAACAGGCGGCTGGGTTACCTTCGGCTTGATAATCGGTCTGGTCCTAAACACACGGGGAAAAGCTAGTAGTTTTGTCCCAGAGTGGTATCTCGACTCCAACGGCTCGATCTGGGCAAAACTCGCTGTGGCAGCGTGGTGGCTCTGTATAATTCTGTTCTGGCCCGTCATCTGCGTGGTTTATATTATCTTGGCAGCTGGAAGAGGTATCCGGAATGTGCTTTCGAAGTGCGGTGTAAAGAGGAAGCAAGAAACGGAGAGAGAGAGTTCTGAGGCTACTCTTGTCTAAGGTATCACGAACTGTTTGGTGTTTTGGTGTTACAGGTTTGGAGTTGGGGAGTGCAGATTGGGTATTCTATTTGACAGATTTTTGGATAGAGTGTTCGATTCATTCGTTTCAATATCAAGAGATTATTCCACTGGCTTTCATCCTGTATCTGTATCTGTATCTGTTTCGTTTGGTTTGTTTTGTTTTGTTTGACTCGGTTGGTTTGATGTCTCGGGCACTGGCAGATAACGCCTGTGGATCGTTTCACAAGCCGCGATCACCGAACTTCACCTGGGACCCCTTCCAGTTTAGTGCCTAAAAACAAGCATCACATCCTCCACTGAAAACACACAGGCGCGTGCCCGACGGAAAAACCCTTGTTCCCGGGTCTTTCAGCTTCAACCAAGCTAGCTTCTCATTTCTTAGAAGCAACCAAAAACGACGGCGTCACAAGCCGAAGCATTTCTCACTTGTGTCTACGTCTTCTACTTATATTGTGCTTTATATCCTCATTGCTCCTCTTCCATTGAAGGTCCTGCTATTGATTGTTTTTCTCTCGTCACAGTGGCTGTTTACTGTGGATCCATATCGCGGCGCGTTGTGCGTTGCGTTGCGCTGCACGACAACTCATAAAGTTTGATTTGGAAAGGATAATAGACACACGCGCATGCAAAGCACATGTACCCATTGAAGACACCAGCAATATATATCACTCGCTGTCGAGGATCCGGCTTCCTCAGCTGACGGATCGGAACGACGAGAGCTGTTGACGCGACTTGGTTGCCTGGGGAATTATTTGAGAGCGAACACGATTGCTTCAACATGACTTCTCCTACCGAAGCCACACAGGCTTCGCAAATCTTACAGGGCGATACGATCGTCGTTAGGCATCCTCGCGAGCGACAGAACCCTACGACACCTCAGCCTCAGGAAGCAGGACCCCAAGATCCAGCTGCGGTGACATTACCTTCGACAGAGATTCCAAATTCGCCCATCGATCTAAACGAATCTTTTAGAACCGAGGTCAACGAGGACCGACCGGCCGTCACTGTTATTCCATCGTCACTTACACCGCCCCCGTCTACCCAGGTTAACAGCCATGCCAGTCAAGCTGGTCCCGGTCCCTCCAAACGAAAGTTCTCTGGCTCCCAGCAGTCGTCAACACTCTTCTCCCCGCCAGCTACCGTACCCAACAACATACGCGAACGTCCTGTAACAACGGAATTTCTCCCTCCAGCTCCACACCAGGTCCTCGAAGCGTCCGCCGACGAGCTTCGCGTCATGCTTCAATCGGCTCTAGCAGAACAACAAAAGCTCAAGATGGAGACAGCTCATCATAAGCTACAGTATAACTTGTTGTCAATCCAGGCCGATGATGATGCCAAGCGTGCTGCTGTGGAACACGAGATGATGCGTCGCGAGGTGGACGCGCTACGGAATGCAGAATTCACCCGAATGGCTCGAAAAGAATTTGACCAGCCGTCTGAGGCATTACAAACAAAGTACTTACAGATGAAGACGCGGTATGAGGCCATGTTACAAGAGAATGAGATCCTCCAACGCCGGGTCCAGACGGCTAAGAAGGTCATCAAGCAAAGCGAGGATGAAAGCATTGCTCTTCACGAAGAGCGAGATATGTTGCTGAGACGAATACGCGAGAACAGAGAGCATATGCAGATGCTTTGTAGACCTGGGGGTATATTTCACGCAGTTTTGACACCCAGACAGAAAGTCGCTGTCGTGACACAAGGGCATAGAAACTCTCAACAGCAGCAGACATCTAGATCACAAGGCGAGCATGGTCTCTCGGCTTTGTTGCAGGCTATGAGCCAGGATAACAATAGCGCACCTTCGACACCGATGCATTCTCACCGCCCTGCACCACGCGTCGGGAAACACCACCGCAACTCGCAATCCATGTCGTCACTGCCCACGACGCCTATGAACCGGCCGGTGGGTACAAACGTTGGGCTTCTTCCATCGGTGGATCTGGTACCTCACTCGGAGCCTCATCGATACTCCCAGAGACAGTTCATTCCTACGACACCTGTGGCCAAGACTGACCGCCGCCGTAGGAGTCGAGAGAGCACTATTTCAGCAGACGATAATGAGGAGCTAGCTAGGCAGGCGCTCGAGTCGGTTGCCGCAGCTCAGTCGTTTACATCACAGTCACGGAACCGGAGCGACCAGGACGGAGAGGTGTTTGATAGCCAGGCTAGTCAAGCTGCTGCAGAGATGCTGCGGCGAGATCCGCGGCAGAGCTTCGAGGTGGCCAAAACCCTGAGAAACACACCAGGACCAATGGAGAAGACAGTTCGCATGCAGGAGAGATTACTTTCCCATCGGAATGGAGACAGCGATAAGCGAAAGTTCAGTGGCAACCATTCATCTACCGAGGAGATACGGCTCGATCAAGCAAGTCCAGCGAAGAAGTCCAAAGTGGTTGAACCAATGGTCGATGGACAAGATAAGCTAGGACTGGGGATTCAGTATAGACAGTGAAATGTCAGATCAGAAGCAGATTGCAAATGGAGTTCGGGGTACGATATAACGACGGCATCGGCACAGGGGGCGTTGAGGGCATTGCATTTGGCGAGTTTGTATATATATGATGGCTTGATTAAAAGAGGGTAGAATGCCACAGCGGGATTTGTGTATAAATGGAAAGATTGTTCAAGTTCCAACAGTATTGAAGCTCAATCAGAACGTGAATGTCTCATGATGAGCGGTGCACAGCCATAGACGCCACACGTAGGGATCTTACCCGACGCTCCGACAGTTCAAGCCACACTTGAAGACATTACCCGAAGTCTGAAGCCGGTGTCGATGATCCACTTTCGGCTCATGGCAACGGGACGGGAGTGCTCCGGCTTTCGGCGGGGGTGGAGGGGGATATTTACTTACCCGGCTCATAAACACTTCTATCACTTCTCATCATGAACCTCTGATCTCTTCTTTTCTCCTTCATATTATCAGTTGGCTCCCCTGTAACCCCATAATCTCCCATATACCCCATACACCATCATAATGTCGGCCCGTCTTCACAAAGGCCTTCAAGGCGTCCTCGCCAAATCCCCTTCCGACACCGTAATCCTCTCCGCCGTCCGCACTCCCATTTGCCGCTCCTACAAGGGCCAGCTCAAGGACGCATACCCCGAGGAGCTCCTCGCCAGCGTCCTCAAGGCCACTCTCAAAGCACACCCCGAGGCCCCCGTCGACGATGTAGCAGTCGGCGTGGTGCTCTCCGAGCTCGGCGGCTCCAAGGCGGCGCGCATGGCCCTTAACCACGTCGGCTTCAAGAACACCACCAGCTTGTACACCGTGAACCGCGCGTGCTCCAGTTCGCTGCAGGCCATCGCTGCTGTGTCGGCGCAGATCCAGACGGGCATGATTGACACGGGTATCGCGGCTGGTATGGAGAGCATGACGAGGAATTACGGAAGCAGAGCTATTCCTGTGGATGTGTGGCCGGAGCTGAAGACCTCGCCTAATCGTCATGCGCAGGATTGTATCATGCCTATGGGTTTGACGTCGGAGAACGTTGCGGAGCGATATGGTGTTTCGAGAGCGGATCAGGACGCTATGGCTGTTGAGTCGCACCGTCGTGCTGCGCGTGCGAGAAAGGAGGGTCGGTTTGCGGAGGAGATTGTGCCCGTTGAGACAAGGTTCCAGGAGGTTGATAAGCAGGGTAACAAGGTTGGCGAGGAGAAGCGCATCACTGTTACTGCTGATGATGGTATCCGTGAGGGTGTTAGCATTGAGGCGCTTGCTAAGCTCAAGCCTGCTTTCAAGCCCGACGGTGCTTCAACAGCTGGAAACTCCAGCCAAGTCTCCGACGGTGCTGCAGCTACCCTCCTCATGCGCCGAAGCACAGCTACCGCTCTCGGTCTCCAAGACCGCATCATCGGAAAGTTCGTCTCAGCCGTAACAGTCGGTTGCGATCCCGATGAGATGGGCATCGGCCCCGCCCTCGCCATCCCCAAGCTTCTTGACCAAGTCGGTCTCAAGACAGAGGATGTGTCACGGTGGGAGATCAACGAGGCGTTTGCTAGTCAGGCGCTGCACTGTGTGAGGGAGCTGGGACTCGAGGATGCGTGGGCGAAGGAGAAGGTTAACCCTGATGGAGGCGCTATTGCGCTGGGACATCCTCTTGGAGCTACGGGAGCGAGAATGACGAGTACGCTTTTGCATGGACTTAAGAGGGATGGAGGTGAGGTTGGTGTTGTGAGTATGTGTGTTGGTACGGGTATGGGTATGGCTGGGTTGTTTGTTCGGGAGTAGATTAATATCTGAGAGAAAGTTAAAAAGTCATTGGGGAGCAAATAAAATTGAATATTGGGTTATACTACGCTTGATACTGAGAACGGGAATGTTGACGATTGTTGAAGCATGGGAGATGAAACTGAGATGATGTCCGTCGACAACTTGGAGTTTCGGGATACAACGGCTTGATAGCATCGATTCGTTCCATTAAAGAGACACCTTCGGTTGGCCGTCGTCTCGATTGCCAGCGACCCAATGATCAGATCTGAAGATGTGTAATGGGCCCAACTCTCAAAGTATCCCATCAGCCTGGCAATACAAAACCTGTCTCAAGTAGATAGATGTTCTCTGTGGCATTTCTCAAGAGATATCAATTGAAAACTGATGTAAGGAAAAAGCGATGAACTTAGGCCTGGGCAAAAAGGCCATGTTGCTGTTGAGCGGGTTAATATAATAATAGTCATGGTCCGGGAGTCCTGATGTTCCAACGACAATTCATTCGTGATTGGCTGAGAACAAGGGCAGTCTACACATGCATGCATTGTCAGTTCATCGTATGACAATCACCAGTGCCAGCATATCTTCATCAGAACCAACACCCGTCATAACTTCTTCAGCTTCAGGGTAGTGTTGATAGCGCTTATTTGGAAAAGGGGGTTTCCGGAACGCCGGTCATTGAGCTAGCAATACCGACGTTATCAATCATTGACTAGACTAACGATCTATGAATGCTAGACCCAACAGCCGGCGTTGGGTGGCTCTGGATATAATCTAAGACACTTGTCCATGCCTGGGCTTGGTTGGTCGATGGTCTGTTCCAGGGTATGAATGTGGCTTGCGTCGAAAGGCTGACTGCAGGCATTTCAGGGAGACACAAAGAATGCTTGCTTTGCTTTGCTTGTTGGGTTGGGTTGGATTGGATTATATGTATTCTAATAAAAAATATTTTCGCCCCTTGCTTGTCTTCCCAATTAACCCATCAATCACTCTAGTCATCTAACGTAGCGACAAGTGAACCAATTAATCATGCCTGCCCCCCCAAACGCCAAATAATAATAACAATGCTGATGATGATACCAATCGTGTCTATACGACTTCAATGTCGATGATGTTTGACTTGAATGGCCCTGTTAGAGTCTCGTTTGCTGGTGTGCCCTCCTCGAATGATGTGTAGTCCACATTCTTCTTCTCCTTTGTCCACACAGCATTCCACGTCCCCTTTAGCTGCACCGTCGCGCCCTCAAAAACCTTGTCCATCGGAACAACAGGCTCCTGGAGGGTGAATTCCCAAATGGCTGCTCGGCCAGGCAGAATCTCAATTAGAGCATCATCAGCAGGCGGCCAGAGTCGTGATGCTTCAATCTGCATGATGTCAAGTGGTTTGCTGTCGCCCTTTGGCGTGATGTAAAGAATGCCAAGAGAAATGCCCAAGGGGTCCAGGGGTGAGCCGTAGCTGAGGATGGTGACGGGCTCGTCATTGTTGTTCCTGACGGTTGCGCGGATGAGAACAGGATCTTTCTCCTCTTGGGTGATGGAGACGTCGAGCCTTTTTAGTGCAGCTGGCATCCTGAATGATAATGCGGCGTCCGGTATGTAGCCTGTTGGTGTGAAGAAGGCGATGAAGGTGAGTGCGACTGTGAGGCCGATGAGTAGGCGTACAGCTGAGGACGCGAAGATGGCCATGGCATGAGCTCGGTTTTTGAACGGAACCCGCAAGGCAACAACGAAAAAAAATTGAAATGAGTGAGTTGACGTCAAAGGAACAAGGGATTGTTTCAGTCCCTGTATCACGTAGATGATGGCATAAAGGAGAGTGAGGCGAGTGAGTGTGAATGTGAGTGTGAGGATGAAATGAAGATTTGATCCCCAAAAGAATGAAATGAACGTGCAGAGGAGCTGAGCTCAGTAGGTACATCACGTCCCATTAAAATAACTTAAGATAATAATTAACCTTACGTCTGAGCTAAAAGGTACGCGACTGCATCCCCTAACCTAACGCAAGATCCAGGGGCTCTCGGTATCTCACGTGCATTGGCATTGCATTCTTTGTGCTGTGCCGCCTAACCCTCCCTTATAAAGGTGGCGCAAAGAAACTGTTATTGCAGTTCTAGTCCAGGGTCTACTCTGAGCTATTGAACGCCGCTATGGAGACTTTTACTCTTTAGCAGATTCCATCAGTCGCTAGCTCTTGTTCGCTTGGCGCGGGTTGTGGGCGGCGGTACCGAGTTTGATCTGGATACCGCGGGCCAATTCTCCGGGTCTAGCGAGAATTGTCACTAACACAGAATGCCTAAGTGACAAATCCGAGACTCAATTCAACAACGAGAACCGGTCGCGTGGCCCAATGGCAAGGCGTCTGACTACGAATCAGAAGATTCTGGGTTCGATCCCCAGCGTGATCATTCTTTTTGTCCATTGAGCCTCTTGTATGATGTCTTTTTGCTGGCAAGTCAATTGCGGTCGCTTACTGGCGTTTAGATGCCTGTCGACCCCTCCACGGTGCTCCCTTTACTGCTGGAAATGGGGTCATCAATATAAGCGTCATGCTGCGGCAATCATTGCAAAGGCTTTTACAAGCACACTAGAGCCTTTAATACGGATACTGCGCAGCTTGAACGGCCATAGATGTGCCAGAATTAGAACTGACTGGTACTGCTTTTTGACCGTTGCGCAACTCTACGTGACCACTGCTATCCTGGTCCAGGGTAAATGGTGACATTTCAAGACACAACCCAGCATCTGGAAATCTTACGAGGGACCAGTCTTCCAGTGAGCAATATGTTCTCATGGTGCTTTTCTAGACAGTCTGGCATAGAAGTGTGGCCGCCCGACTTGGCCATTTATCGCTATATTGAATAAACAAGTGGTTGAAGATGGCTTGAACTGCTGTCCTATCTCCTTATAGAATCTTGGCAAACGTTCCCTTCCTGTGCCCTGTGAACAGGTTTAATAGCTTGTATAATGGATTAATGCCGTACCTCTGCAGAAATTTGACAGGAGCCTAATTCCTCCTCCCAAAGACTATCACATGCTTCGTTCTTGTTAGCCTTGATAGTTGATACCACAACTGAGGCCTTCAACTGGTCCCAACATCAAGATACCCTGACAAACGCGGCAAGCCAAACAAACAAGACTCGTATGCAAGGATCCATCATCCTCCAGACTGTTGGGGAACATCTTACCAATAGAACACTTGACTAATAGTGCGCAAGTCAAGTTCTCAAACTGGCCCAAGCAAGCTTGTTTGACTTAGATTTGGCACATGCTCTAAAGATTCTCAAGCCAGTGCTCCGTGCCGATCTCTGTACGTTATTTCGAGTATCATGGATCTATTAGACCGGAGATGAATCGATCATCCTTGCAAATCTTGTCAGATATGGGAATGGAAATGATCGGAGGCTGCTGTATAAGCTTAAAAGTGATAGTGCGGAGGGGCTTGTTTAGACGTTGGAGACATGCACCGTAGTGGAAAGCCAAGACGTCTCGAGATTCTTTACCATCAGATCTATTGTTTACTCAAGATCGTTCGGTATAATGTTTGGCTACGGATAGTTTCTCGTGGGTAATCATAACTGCCATCGAAACAATTATTACCATCTTGGAATCACATGCTGTCAGCAACCTGATACATCATGCCCAACTCTTCTACTCAAATCCGTACACAATACCTCTATCCAATTGTCTCAACTCATAACGCTATAGAAACGGCCCATTAAACTACAAACCACAATCTCCTTCCTCAACGGCCCAAAGCCGTCTCAAGTCAAACTGGGAATCACCTTGTTATAATATATTCACAAACAACCCTTCCAATCTCGTAACCTGGCTTTACGACGATCTCTTATAGCCTTGACCGATCCTATTGTGGGGCGCTCTCATCCCAGCTGACGATGCTACATGGTGTGTTTCGAAAGGGCATGACGCCCGGACCTGACTTTGATGCTTTTTTAATCTTGGGAGATCTTCGATTCTGTTACATCGGACAGAGTCAATCCAGAAAGTTAAGGTTAATTGTGTGAATCGGAAGATAAACTCAAATAGTGATAATAGCATAAAGATACGGTCATGGTAGAAGGTGAGTGACCTTGTGAGTCAATTCTCGGACAATTAATTCGAGAATGGCCAAGATTGGAGAGCGGAAATGGCGCGTGTCAAGCATAGTTATTGACATGTCCGAAACGAAACCCTGAATCAATCCACACCAAGACGGATCAATATCGTCGCAAGTCCCCTGCTCCCGAGTCCAGACAAGTCGCAGGGTATCAACTCGACATTCGTATAAGTATTCACGATACCTCGAGTTCCTCAGCATGTCTTTATCCTCTTCACAACAGTCATTCCTTTCATTCATTCATTCGTTCTTTTTTCATTCTCTTCGCTCTTTTTAAATCACATTCGTTCGATCTGGTCTATCGTTCAAAATGAAGCTGCTTGCTGGTCTTGCTCTCGCCTCTATGGCTGTCGCTGCGCCCCTGGTGGATAAGCGCGCTCCTACTCCCTTGAACGTTGAGTTGAAGATGCAGGGGAACTCAAAGGTTAAGGCTGTTATCACCAATAATGGGAAGAGTAACTTGAAGCTTCTCAAGGTTGGAACATTCCTTGATACGGCTCCTGTTGAGAGGGCTCAGGTCTTTTCTGCCGGTAAGACTTTCTGCATGTGAGGTAGTGTTGGATGGAGTGAGCATGTAGCATGTCTTGATGTTGAGGGTTGAATTGGCTCATGGAACTCAACCCTCGCCGGCACAGCAGGGAAACATTCTCTGACACATCCCCGACATTGCCTTCATCTCAGCATCCTTCTCACAAAGCTGCACATACTGACCCCCAACAGAGAAAAAGACTGTCCCCTTTGACGGTGTTCGCATCGCCCTCGACACCACCCAGCTCGATGACACCGCCTTCCAGAGCATCCCCTCCGGCAACTCCTACGAAGTCGAGTTCGACATCGCCGAGTTCCACGATCTTTCCGCCGGCGGCAAGTTCAGCGTCCTCTCATCCGGCGCCCTCTCCTTCGCTCAGGAGAACTCCACTGAGTTGATCGGCTCAGTCCCCTTCTACTCCAACCGTCTCGACGCTGAAGTCGACGGTCCCCAGGCCTTCTCCGTCCGCACTGCTTTCCACCAGAAGCGCGCTCAGGTGCAGAGTGACTGTTCTGGCAGCAAGCTCCAGGTCACCCAGGCTGCCCTGTCGAACTGTGCTAGACAGGCTTCAGCTGCTCAGGAGGCTGCGTCCAACGGCCCTGCTGCGAAGGTGGAGGAGTACTTCAAGAACTCTGACGCTGCGACTCGCTCGACTGTCGCTGATGTCTTTGCCAAGATCGCTGCTGAATGTGGATCGACCAACGCTGGAGATACTCGATACTACTGTACCGATGTTTACGGCGCGTGCCAGAACGGTGTTCTTGCGTATACTGTTCCTGGAGGAAACTACATGGCCTACTGTGATCTGTACTTTGAGCGTCTTCCTGCCACCACTTCAACTTGCCATGGTCAGGACCAGGGTAACACCAACTTGCACGAGATGACCCATCTTAACCAGATCAAGGGAACTTCTGACTATGGCGGTTATGGGTACAACTTCCTCCAGAGCTTGACTGCTGAGCAGAACATCAACCACGCTGATACCTATGCTCTGTTCGCCAATGCCGTCAGCCTGGGATGTTAGAGGGCTTGTGAAGTAGGGTAAAACATAGTTGCAATTGGAGAGCTTGGGTGTTTGTGGAATTTGGATCATGTAGGGCACACAATAAAGGACGGCGTTTAAAGGCGGAACGTGTATAGGCAATCACTAGATTACGTGAAACAACGCTGAATGCAAATGCCTGTATGAGAAGGGCCGTTTGATGATCCTCGCTCCGAAGACCAAACATTAAATGTTATAGCAGAAGTTACTTAAGACGATGCGAAACAGTCTGACGCGATCATAGACTGATTGTGTGATGCCATCTTTGACAAGTAACCACTAGGTGACCCGTGTTGAAAGAAGAGCCAAGGATATCCTCGTCAACACTTGGTACAGCTAGAGAATGACAGAAGCCCATGTAGAGTGACAAAAAGACTCATGCTAAGCTGAGCAAGCACTCTGACTGCTTATTTTCCGACCCTTGATCCAGACAAAGTCTGGCGTCTTCTAACAAGCCAAGGACTAGCCGTCGGCATCCATCAACAACGTCTGAGCGAGCTAGGTCATGAGAGCACTAGCCCAAACACTCAAGATGAAAGAAAAGGTGGAACAAAACGGTGAAGCTGAGCTGGCATCTGCAGGGCACAAGCTAGCAGTCCGTTCCTTAGACCAAGGCACAAAGAGCGGCCCCATCGTAGGGCGAACAGGGGTCTCATTTCATTCAGCTGCCGCAGAAGTCTAGATCAGGACTGATCTCGCGGAGGTCGAGGACCCAAGGTTGATCAGGTACCAAGCAGTGATTGCCCAATGTAATCGGATCCTGCCGAGACTCAGTGATCTTCTGGCTGATCTCGAGTTTCAATGCCCAACAGCTCTTGGTTGGAATCCGGGGGACGTGATTGGCTCGGAGATTGCGTTGCTTGTGTGGGTCGAGCCAGGGCTTGTGTCTTGGTTTCTCGACGTCATCGTACAGGAAAATCTCCCCGCGACTCGAGGTCCTTGGTTGCACGACAGCTTCAGTCAAGGATGGGCCTCAAAGAGACCACTCAAGCTGACACGGCCCCGACAAGTTTGTTATTTCCCAAAAAAAGTCTCGGTAAGAATATGTCATTCCGATGGACAAGTTGCACAGACCTCGATTCTGCAGTTACCCATTGGAAATTCCATCTGCCGGTGAGCTATTCAGGTCTTGAGCCAAGAACCCAAATGCAACGCAGCAGAGCCCGAGCGGCGAGCTTTGGGCTACCATGAATGATCAAAGAAAATACGGCTTGTGCCGTTTGGTCTCGGTAAAGACGAGAATGAGAACGAAGCCCGCCCTTTGAGGCTCTCCCCTCCATCGTTTAGTTCCTCTTCAAGGGAAGACCCTGCAGCCTTGAGAAACTTTGTTCCCTGTGGGCTTCTTGCTTGTCTTTTGTTAACGTCAAGATGGAGAAGGGTAGGTTAACCTGATAAAGATGCCATTTTTAGAAGTGCACACTCGGATCGGCCCATGTTGGATGGTCATTCCCTTGGTAGTAAAACACCAAGACTTGACATACATGCAATGTTTCTGTTTCCTTGTCGTATATGGGAATTCACATATGGTTCTACAGATTTGATCAGTTATCGAGAATTATCTGACTGTTAACAATTTTCTCACAGCCTCAACTAATCCCAGTCCCTGCATTTCATGTGCCATAATCCGGCTTTTGGCTATGCCGGCCCACTTGGTTTGTGCTTGGGCGTCGAGACCACTATCGAAGCGAGTGGGCGTCAAGTTACAGTGGTGGTTCTTTGTGTGAGCTTGTGTTTGTGTACTTTTACGCACGTAACGTTTCCCTCCCGATCTCGTGCATTGGTTCTTCGAGGTTTTCAAGGGTCCTTGATTGTTTGTCTGATGTAAATCATGTGCTGTGCGGTCTCACTGTTTAACTCGATATCATCACAAGTCGTCATCAGCTGGACAGTGTAGAGCTCCAGGGCTCTCCCCTCACGCAATTGTAACGCTCAGCCCCCTGTAATTGTCGCTAAGACAGAGTCACAAGCCACTGAGGGTAGAGGGATCCACTTGGACAGTTCGGCCCTGGAATGTCTCGACAAGCGGGGTCTTGGATCAGTGCGTCAACGTCATCGGCCTCTTCTCACCCTCCATCATCCATCCTCTCCATCTTGGTCCATCCAATCCCAGTTGAATGCTCCGACCACTAATCCTTGGTCTTCTTTCCTCCCTCTCGACTCATCAAGTATCCCGCCCACCCTCCACCCTCCAATACATCATCTCTTCTTCCTCTTTCTCTCCTCCATCCTTCTCCCATCATCGTTTTTGCACCTTTCACTTGCACTTGATACCCTTTCGCTAAAAGGCGATCAGCTATACCACTAACACCAGAGGACTAGCCTCTATACGTTCCGGTCTGCTTAAGCAGCCACAATCACACTACACCACACTACACACAGTTATAATGGCCGAACGCTGGGACCGCGATCGCTTTGAGCGAATGCGCGGCGAACAAAACAGAGATCGCTTCGATGACGATCGCTCTTATACACGCAGCACACGAGGCCGCGACCACTCAGATGAGCGATATGACCGTCGACCTGGCCGCGGTTACTACGAAGAAGAAGACATCCGTGACCGTCGCTACTACGGCGATGATCGCTACCAGCCCCAGCGAGAAAGAGAGAGAGATATGCCACCTCCCTGGGCTCGCCGCACAGATGTTCTAGAGAGAGAACGAGAGCGAGACTTTCCTCGCCGTGAATCTCCACCTCGCCGACCAGGTTTCCTCCGCCGACAATCATCTCTCGACACCTTTGACCGTCGACCACGTATCTTCCAGGATCGCGAGGAGTACCCCCCTCCTGCTCGCCGTGAGGATATCCGTCCTCGAGATCACCGAGATCCTCGAGATGACTACCGTGCTCCTCCTTACACACCCATTCCTCTTCCCAAGAGCCGAGGACTGCCTCCACCTCGCAGATACGGCGATGAGTACTATGACGACATCAAGATTGCCGAGCCCGACTATTATGGCGACGATGATTACCGATCCATGCCTGAGCGTGTTCGTGAACGAGAATACACTCGATCTCGCAACCGTCGTGGACGCAGCCGAGAATCTCGGTCAACTCGAACTCGCTCTGTTCGAAGCAGCTCGTATTCCTCGTCTTCGAGCCGGTCCTCTAGCAGCAGCGGTGGCACTACAGTGAAGAGCGAATATCCTAAGAAGGGCAAGACTCGCATTCCTGCTAAGCTTGTTTCTAAGCGAGCTCTCATTGATCTCGGATACCCATTCTTTGAAGAGGTTTGTAACTAATCCGAAAATATCGATCATATTCTAACATGATTCAGGGCAACACAATCATTGTGCAAAAGGCTCTCGGCCAAGATAACATCGACGAGCTTCTCAAAGTCAGCGAGGATTACAAGAAGGGTAAGTTGGCAGTCTGCAAAATTGGTACGCTACTAACACTCCGCAGTTGAAGCTGAAATTGCCGCCTCTCGAGAACCGAAGGCACCTACTGCTGCTTTGCCTGCACCTCCGCCCAAGGAGAAGGTCAGAGAGCCAACTCCTGAACCACCGCCAGCCAAGACTCCCCCGCCTCCCGCTCCTCCAGTTCCAGCACCTCCAGCCCAGGCACCTCCCGCTGCTGTTCCAGTCGCAACTCCAGCTCCTCCTCCACCCGTTCAGATGATGCCTCCACCTCAACAAACCCCGATGCCACCTCCGCCCGTCCAGATGATGCCTCCTCCTATGGCTCAGCCTGGACCACCTCCTGGTTTCTACCAGCCTGGCCCTCCCCCTCCTCCGCAACCAGGACCCTTCGAATACGCTGAGGAGACTGTCATCCGAGACGTTTCGCCGTCTCGATTCACCACAACCACCACTTCCTCCAGCTGGGACTCCTACCACCATCACCATCACCCCGCCGAGGAGCTCGTTGTACGGTCTCGCTCTCGATCCCGAAGCGGTCGTGAGATCCGAAAGGAGATCAAGGCTCTGGAACGTGAGCTGGCTCACCGACCTCGAGGCCGTTCCACCAGCGGCGAAATTGTCCGCGCCGAGCGCTTGCCTGACGGACAGCTTGTTATCCGAGAAGAGAGATTGGAGAAGGTGGTTGAACACCGCAAACCTCCTCGTATTGAGAAGGACAAGAAAGGTAGGATGTCCATTAGCGTACCTAAGTACCGTTAAAGGTGCGCCTTTTATGTTATTCGCGTCTTTTGAGAACGTGTGGCTGACTCGGCTGCACAGGACCTCCTCCTAAGCTCATGCGGGCCATGTTTGCTACTCTGACTTGAACGACATATCATCGATTACCAAGGCGGATGAATTGAACGAAAACGATACGGCCTTGATGGCTTATGAGGGCAACCGAATTTTCACAGGATATATCGCAAGACTGGGATACATATGAAATGAGGTGTATATTCTGGGATATTATGTTTCAAGGATCTAGACAAGTTTGGGATTGGAGTATTTATTGGAAAACCTACAACATTAACGAATTATGAAATTTATTTTGATTCTATTCTCCATTCGGGTAATCTTGTTAGATGCGTTTTCCATCGCAGAATGCTGGGTTTGTGAAGTGATTCACAGACTATCCTTCGTCTTGGTTACGAGCCCCAAGTCTCGTGAACATCGGAGGCAGTAAACGGGTTTAGTACGGCAGCTGGACAAGGTGATCTAGATTAGCACAAGGGCTATTGCATGATCTGCAGCGCCAGCAAGGAACGGTTGAGCCGCAGTTTAAATGTCGATTATCAAGACCAATTACACAAGGTCGCGGAAGTTTGAGAGGCATCGCATTAATTTTGACTCATTACAATAAGGTAGAATTCATTAGCGAAAGGCAGTTTCCATTGTATCCCAACACCAACCAGGTCCTTACCACCATGCATCAGGGTATCGTGTATATCCATCGCCAAGCAAACCTCCCAAGATCGTTTCATCATCAAAGTATTTACTGAGTCTTCTTGTTCGCAACAGCTCGTCCCTGCGCAGTGTACCTCACGTACGCAAAAGCACCAAGGGCGCCGATAGCGAGGATAGCAGCGTTGCCTGTGTCATTGTCAGCACGCGAAAAATGATGTGAATATTGAGGAGAAAACTCACTGGCTACAAACTTGCCGACGCCACCGGTGACCTCAACAAGGCCGGAGACGACATCGCCGATGAGGTTGAAGAAACCCTGGACGAAGCCGAGGATTGCGGTGAGAATGGAGTGGATGACGGAGTAGACGGTGTTGAAGATGGAAGCGAGAAGCTCGTAGATGGAGCTGAAGAGGTCGGTGATAGCACTTGTGATGGCCATTTTGTCTGTTGTTGTTGTTGTTGTTATTGTGTAGGTACTAAGGTAAGTGAGGGTTGTGTTTCGTTGAGAAAAGGCCTTCTAAGGAGGAGAGCTCTTGGCTGCCTTTTTAACACCTTATCTTGTTAACTTTCTTGTTCCTGGATTTTAGAACAAGTCGTGACGTCGTCATGCTCTCGATTTCGCGATGTGCATGTGACGTCACGCAACCACGCGACGAGGTTTGTGAAACATTGCGTCTTGATGAGGTAAGAAGTGTTTTGCATCAGGTCAGCCTTGTGGGAAAACAGGGTAATGTGAGCTAATGGCCGTTGAGGACATGTCAATTTGACGGCGGTTGATATGCTTGGCTCTTTGTGAGTGGATGCTTCTTCGGGAATGTAATGGGGAGACGTCAGAGAATGCTTATTTTGGGAGATCGTCGATCTGGGCTTTGGGGGGTTGTAGGTTTGAATGGGAGGGCTAGGTTTGGGGGATGGGTTGAGAATATTCTAGATTGATAGACTTGTTTGTCTTCTACGGGGTACAAGCAGTAGGGTTTATCGCCGTTCAGTACTTTATGCAGGAGTTCATCTGCTATAGTGCTCCGTGATCAATTAAACTTAAACCTCCGATGGTCGATGCCGCATTTGTGGGACCCTTCCGAACTCGTGTGGATCTAGCACTGGAGACTCAAATGGGATGAGAGACGGCCTCGGTGCCGACACTGCATTCACTATTACCCCTCTCAGCACACAAAAGGAAGTTCATCGAACAGATGTTGATTGATAGCCAATATGTAACCACAATGAGGCCCCTGCTGACTAGTCCCATCACCTCATCTCGCTCCTCACAGACCAGTGTTTGAGATTCCTCCCAAGCTGCAGACCAAGTCTCATCTTGTCTTATACCAAGCTTCCCGGGGATTACCACAATCAACATCTAACTGACGATTTACTGGGTCAATGTGGGTACTCACCCAATTCCACCTGGTCGAGCATGGGTTAGCAGATCCATAAGGTTTTGTCGATGTAACCAAAATGATCCTGCAGGATCTGAAATGCCACTTTCATTTTAGATATATACCCACGAAGTGACTCAAATTCTGCAGGCGAGTTGATACATCAAGGGTTTGACGTGACAGCTGCCGGCATGGCTTGGCTGTGCGTTCGGTACCGAGCCCGAGCCCGAGGTCTTTCATTTGACAATTGCCTTGTTTTAATAGTTGGCCTTCCCACATAGCTTCAAGTGACTGACTTGAAACCGCGCCTTACGGCTCTTCTATCAGAACATCTGGAAACGCTTGTTGGCCTGGAAGGATGTCGGAGACACGGTATCACGAAGGCCTCGAGGTCTACTCTGACAGCGCAGCTCATGCACCAGAGGTCAGCCCTCATGGTGTTTATAGCCAAGGCTCGAAGGATCCAATATCTGGTTATGTTCAGGTCGTCGAGGCGCATAAGGGTCCTTTTGGTTTAAGCATATTGAGTCTATGCGCACTTGTTGCTATCGTCACAGCAGTGGTTGTCGGAGCTGGTGTTGGAGGAGGTCTTGGGTCAGCTCTGGCCAGCTGCAAAAAGTACGAGATCCAGACTTCCATAACAGCAAATGCGCAAACACTAACAATCCCAGTTCACAAGTGTCTGAGGTCCCAGCTGCATCCGCGATACAAACCTCGGCCTGTCCAACACTCACAACCACCGCAAGCGACACCACCGAAACGACCGAGTCAAAGTTCTACGAGCCCAAACCAGCAGATCAAGTAACGAACCTCACCCTCCCCGACGCATGCTCCCAACCAAACGGCAAAGACGACTACACCACCAACAACGGCTACGTATTCACATACACATGCGGGTTCGACTACCCCGGGAACGATATAGTGCCTATACTGGCTTACACGGCATTCGACTGTATGCACGCATGCGCAATGTACACAGAGATCAACGGCGGGAATGAAAACGCGACGCAATGTGATAGTATTGTGTTTAATAGAGAGATGGCGAAGAATTATGAAGTGAAAGGGGGGAATTGCTGGTTAAAGACGGGGACGAGGGTTCTTTTTCCGGCGGCGGATTTGATGCCGACGTTTTTGTATGCAAAGAGGAATTCGTGAAGCTGATACGATGGGTGGGATTATGAGGATAGATGACTAATCGATGATACTACTTTAATGCTCGTCTTTTCTTCTTCTTTTGGTTGTTGTCTTTGTGATTGAGGCTGCGGATTGGACTCGTGAGAGTGTCAGCGTGGCTGAGTTGGGGAGTAATGGCTGGATGGTCTTGGCAGTGAGGCCATCGCTGCGACGAGGTTGGGCTTAGATGCACGGGGCAAAGGAGCAAAAAAATAAGGCTCGAGTTTCTCTTGAACCATAATTATGGGAATCTATGACTAGAAGATATTTGAAGTAAATGTCATTTGCCATCAACCGATGTCTGAAACGTGATCTTGTTGTAGCAACAAATCCATCCTCAAAAACAATACGAGCATCTACTAATCAATCACAGTGCTGACACAATCGGATAAAGTGCTGAGAAAACATCCATACAACAGCTGCTCAGCCCCAGAAGCATCGCTCATTTACATTCTCCAAACCACGTGCCAAGACAAGCTGTTGTAAGGCATTTCGCACGGTCATTGCCCGTTTGAGACGGCACTGAAATGCCGATTCACGATTCAATCCGCTATTGCGGCTGGGCCAGTGACCGAGTCGTACGTAACACTCCTGCGCCAGCATCACATCGCATCGTATCCTCTGGGCGGTTACGAATATTGTGGACCACCCGAAACTACTGCGAATGTTCTATAAATGGGGTTGTTAGAGTTTCTCAACGTCGGCGGTTAACCATCACTGTCTTACAGCTCAACGATACAGAACTCACTGTATGATTCAATTAAATATTCAAATAATTTGCAGAATTACGCCTGACCACAGCGTGAGGTTCACCGTGAGAGCCTGGTAAATCACAAAAGATGCAGAGCTCATGTATGCCAAGCCAATAGCGAAGCCTCTAAAACGCCCGGAGAGGCAGTGCCGGGACCCCTGCAGTGCGGATGCCCGCCCATTGGCCCAGGGTGTTTAGATGCAGGGTGCTGATCCAATTGCTTCAGCCCTGAAAACTCTCGACTGTGATGAAGAAGCTAAAGAGGTGATGCAGCTAAATATGAAGGGGATGCACTCGATTTTGTGTTTCTGATCTTTATATCTTGGCTCTCTTGTTTTTGTTTGTGGTGTGGTTTGACACTTATCGACACTGTTGTCTCCGAGTTTTGGCGGGGATATACGATCTTTGTGTAACTTATACATATCCTTGGACTGAACATTCCTCGAGACACTTAGCAGTTGCAACTTCAACATACCACGATGTATGAACTTGAGAAATATTGGATCGCCCATGGGGCCATGGTCTTTCTTGGAGCATGGATTCCCTCTGTCGTTCTATTCTTCTGCAGTTTCTGCCTCGTCCGCCGCAAGAGAGATCCCGCCAGAACTGCATTCACATATCTCAAACTGGCACTCTTAGTATTCTCAGGGTATGCTCCATCATCTCCTACTTTATACAAAGTATGATGATAACTGACACATCTTAGCTATGCCTTCTTCGAGTTCACCTCATACGTCGTCGCAGTCGTGCACTCCCAATTATATTACAGCGGAAGAATCGACAGTGACTTTGACTCACACTACTCCAAGACTCTACAAGTCACGGTCCAAGTCCTCGCTACTCTTGCGCTTATTTACGATTTGGTCACCGATATTCTTGTCATGATAATCCTTCTGCGTCTCGGCACTGGTATCATCATGGTCCAGACAGGCCTGCCCGATCCAAAGGGCAAGATCCTCCGCTTCGGCTCATATATCGCAGCAACTATCCTCTTCGCTCTCGCCTTGGCGGCTTTCGGTCTTCGAATTCGATATGTTTATGAAGTGTTCTTCAACGATGTTCGTGTTGGTGCGGATAGCTTCACCAAATCTCGACAGATCGGCTTTGCGTTTAGTGTTTTGGTCTTTGTCATTTCTCTCGCCATCGTTGCGCGGGCAATTATGATAAAGGTGCAATCCAAGGGTGAGAATGCTCTCACTTGGTGCTCAAACATTTTCATCGCTGCATCGGTTGTTTGGCTTCTGCGCACAACGTTCAACATGGCGTCGACAGCTGCTTGGACTGATCTGAGCAGTGCATACGGCGACCGTGAGTACAAGTACGCTTACTACATCCTCGATGTCGTCTTTGGAATTTGGCCTCAATTCGTTGTGCTCTGCTTGGTCTTCTTTATCGGTCGTGCAAAGAACAATGGTATTTGGTCTAAGCAGGAGCAGGACCCCGTGAAGGGTGTTGAGGCTGGAGAGCGTACGGCTTGGGGCTATGGACAAGCCCCTCCTCAGGCACAGAATGCTGCACCTATGCCTGAGCAGCAGTACTACCCTCAGCCGGAACAGCAGCATCTGGCTCAGGGGTATGGGCCTCAGCAACCAGTGCCCCAGCAGCAAAATGGCTACTATGCACCCCAGCAACCTCAGTACGCGGCTTATGATGCTATTTCTCCCGTGTCTCAGCCCAGATCACCACCTCCTCATGAGGAGACAGTGGGCTTGAACCACCAGGCTGATGGTACTCCTCCCCAGGTACTAGCTCAGCCATACCCGGAGAAGCATTAGGCGTGTTGGGAGAGATAATCAATCGTTTTACGATGGATAACGGGCATGAATGAATTTGGACAACTTCTACAGATATGATACCACCCTTCTATACTTTATGATATTTAGTAAATCTCAAATCTACCGCATCAACAGAATGTCTAAGCCTCGCGATGTCGTCTAGTCCACATCTGAGAACTCAGCTGGAGCAACGAATGGGCCATCTTCACCCATAGTACCAGTAACGTATCTTGTTCAGTCAGTACACAAATTCCACGCCGATGATTGAAGGCTAGTCTTACTTTGTATGGCTTCCTCGCGCGGCCAATTGTCCCTTGCTATTGGTGAACGTCACCTGTGTGAACGCAAGTGTCTTGCCAATCTTGTCGAGTGTGGCAGTGCCCTTGAGAACATCTCCCGGACGGCCTCCGGGGCTCAGATATGTCACTGCCAAGTCAGCAAAGTCGTACATGACGGAGAAAGCTACGTACCGTTCAGATCGGTTGACACGCCTGTTGCGAAGCGGCCTGATGAGGCGACTGCGAGAGAACCACCGAGATCGACGAGACTGGCAAGTGTGCCACCGTGAATTGTCTGAAGACGGTTCTGGGGGAGGTCAGTGAGAGCTCATTGTGATAAGGTGAGAGACGGACGGTGTGTTCTTTTTGGATGTCAAGCTCGAAGTCGACTTTGCCTTCTGTGGCACTGGTGACACGGAACTAAAGCATGTCAATACACATCTCAGGCTCATGATTTCGATGTATTTACATGTTTTCCTAAAAGACTAGAGACAACGGAGTCAGTATCGGGATCTTACCACGGAATGCCGAGTCTCGATCGGTGGCTTGGGGTACATACCGAGGCTCAAGACCAGAGTCTGCCATGAATGAGCGCACAACCTAGAACACAGCATGAGTTAATTTCCAGGCTTTGAGAGAGCACGAATTGTATGAGTTGCAATTGGCTGTGCAATGCATGCACCTTGGGGTGCATTGGGTGTACGCACCGCTTGTGTGAATTTCGTGGGACTGAGCTTGACCTTCCCAGACATTGTGACGGGTAAGATGAAGCAAGTTCTGGCGAGTTATTTAAACGTCTGAGATCTGAGGTTCGGGATCCAATAGATGGAGGGTACTGGCACGTCTTTCGTGTAGTATGAGATGTTGAGAGGCTCGAGATATGGGCACGGAGTTCGAGATGGATTAGCCGAGTTCCGGGGTAATGATTGACCCCCGCCAACGGAACGGCCCCACCATCCAAATTGACGTAACCAAGCTTCACGATCCTGCCCTACCACTACGAGCGGGTGTCTGCCTCCTAGATGTCCTGTGCCCAAAAGGAAGAACAGAAGAAGGCTTTGGAAGCAAGGCGCTATCAAACTTCACAACTGAGTTGTTTGTCTTTTTCTCGCCCGCTCGCGCTTCCTCTGTCTCCAGGATGTTCGACTTCGATCACTGAACTCCCCGCCGATGTCGCTCCCCGTCACAAGGTTTGAGAGAGGACGCGACGATATGTACCCGATTCCATTATTTGGTGACGATCACCCTCGAAGTAGTGTACTAAATCGTCAGTTGGCTTCATCATGTAGACTGGTATCAAGCTTCAGGTGTCCGCTTAGTCACTACACTCTTTCCTCATTCGTATATCTGATGAAGTTCTGGGAATTCTTCAATGAGTATTAGCGCGTTGAGCACAAGTTGCAATGTGAGACTAAAATTGACAGAGAAATAGTGTGTTGTTTTCAATTTGGGTATCTGTCAATCTGATCTGTGCTAATTAGGGGGAAGTCTTGAGTATCATCAATCTCATATCTCATCTCCGTGCGCCATTCTTTCCAGCCAAGCCCGGAACCAATTGTTCAACGCCCAATGCCTTTAAATGGCTCCATGAAAGCAATATCCCAGCCCACCCATCCTGAACTCCAAACCCGAGTCCTCTTATCGCCTGCGTCTCGACATTTAGTCAGACTCGTCCTCATCCAAGTACCCTCCAATGATCTCGTCTACCGTGCCAAAATCTCCAACCACCCCATCGGTCTCCTCTGTCTCTTCGTCGTCCTCCTCGATTTTAGTCTCACCAACAACCTCTGGGATGTCACTGGTTTCACCCAGGAGTTCTTCTCCTTGACCTTCCCGCTGCTCCCATTCCTGCTCCCATTTGGCGACGTGAGTTCGGATGCTTGCCTGCAGTTCGAGTTTCTTTGCCTGGGATGCCTCGTCGGTCTCGTAGTTCTCAATCAGATTGTTGATGAAGAATGAAATTTGCTGCTTGGCATCTTCAACGGCGCTTTGGGCAATATCACGAAGTTTGCCTGGGATCTTCTTCTTCTTTGTTTCCAAGTTCTTTGCGAGACGGTCCAGAACAGGATGGCACAAGTCCTCGCCGGATCTCTTGAACTTTTGAACAATATGGTCGCATCGTCTGGCGTGAGAACCTTGGCCACCTTTCAAGTCAGTTAGCATTATCTGCGCAAGCCATTGAGAGACAAGTATGGGTTAGCTTACCAATCCTGAAGGCACCGTCGAATGTTTGCTCCAGCTCTTCCTCAAGATAGTCAACCAGGTCAAAGCCGACAGAAGATGTCTCCTTGGACAGCTCTTCAAGCAACTGGAGAACCTGGCTCTCGCAAACGTGCTCAGCATTCGACACCATGGTAAGGATATCACTGAAGCTCTCCTCCAAGGCTGGCAACTCCATGCTGATTACCTGCTCGAGCTCCTTCACGTAATCGGCCCAGACCTTTCTGAAAGCTTCCATGATGGGAACCTTGATCTTCAAAAGTTCCTTGTTCATATCTCGATCCCAGTCTCTGCCCATGATTTGCAGCATTGGTGTACCCCTAGCGAACTTCATTAGTATGCGAGGTCAAGCGAACTTCGCATAGTACTTACAATCCTTCCAACCAGTTGTACGTGATCTTGGAACAACCTTTTGTTTTGGATTCGTAAGTTCGGCCGTGGCGCTTCACGATGGCTTTGTAGGTGCCTGCAGCGATTTTCGTGATGTTGCTCCTCTTGTTGGGGAACTTGCGACCCCATCTGGTGGCAATCCGGACGGCTTGATTACTGAAAGTTTTCACTGTTTCATCTCTGTCCTTGAGAGGATTCAACAACTGAATATTGGCTCCTGCACGAGAAATCTGCACCCCGATGGTCTCGAATCCTGTTAGTGATCGAAAACACAATAATAGATCAGTTCAGGGAGAACTTACAGTAGTAAACTTCCCATGGGTCTTCTCCAGCACTGCCTCAAAGCTGGAACGAGTGAGGCCAGACTCGTCATTCTCACTACTCTCCTTCGAGTAGATGCGCATCAAGTTCATCAGCTTCTGGTATCTGCCCAGAATCGCGTCAAGATGTTTCTCGCGCTTGTTCATCGTTGCTTCAGGGAGCCATTTCTTTACAGCCGGGTACCCCGTTGACTCTAGTGTGGCGAATCCTACCACAGGCGCACCTCTAATGAGGTTCCAATAGGCGTTGGTAGAAACAGCAAAGATGGGAACTGGGGGAGGGGGCTTGCTTGTGTCGGCACCAGGAACGTTGCTACGCTGGGCGGAGTATTTTCCCTGAATCTTCTTCTCGACAATCCAGTTGCGTACCTGGACACTGGCATTGTGAAGCCAGTTCTTCGCGTTAGCTTCCTCTCTTTGGATTTCCGCGTCACGCGCTTCAAGTTGCTCAAGACAATTTTGTGCTTCCTCAAAACTTCTCTTCAAATTGAGACTCTCGTTCTTGAGTTTCTTCAGAAGCTCGTCGCTCGCCCTTCGTTCATCTAACATAAACGGTTAGTATTGGTCGTGATATTATATGCCGACTTACCATCTGTTTGGGAGTCTCGTTTCTCAATGATAGCCATGTATGCCTCCATCCCTTCAGCTTTCTGAGCTCGCGCTTTGCTCATTTCCAGCTTAGTAGCTTGGATCTTTGACATGACATCTGCCCCTTCACCCTGGAGTTTCCTGAGTTTATCCAAATTTGCTCTGACGCCAGGATCGAACTTGAGAGTTGGTGTAGTGCGGAGGTAAGTGTCAACATTGATTGCGTCGGTCATTGTCATGATGATTCCAAATCCTCGCCCATCATCCTTTCCACTGAGCTTCATTTGGGCTTCATCAAAACCACTTTGTATCAGCTCCTGGCTTTTCTCCTCATCTGAAGCTCGAGCAATGGGGCTAACTACCAGGCGCACATCTAGCTGATGGGCGAAAGCTTTCGTTACTTCGGCACGCCTCGCTGTCGAATCACTGCACCCAGGCAGATCGACAAGGGTCATACCCGACTTCAGAATATTGGATTTGACGTACATATGAACATGTTCAACCAAAGGCCAAACGGCGAATCGACTGCCATCGTTATGTTGGTAAGGGGTGCTGTCCAGGAAAGGCTGAACCGCGCGACGAAGCTTGAATCTGGTAGTAGTCTTGAAATCCAGAGTACCACCACGAAGGAAGCTGAGGACAGTTTGGTTGCTGTTCAAAATATCCCGTACGATATCAGAGCAAGACTTATCCTCGGTTCTCTGCATGAGAGCCCCCTCAAGATCCTCACGGGACAGTCCCCAGACAGCCTTTACCCCGGGTAGTTCGTAGCTGATAGTATCTTCAGCTATGGCGATGTCATTCTCTCTTTCCTCGACGTCCTCGACTTCGGTGACAAAGATCTTCTCAAGAACCATGACGCGCTCAATATTTTCAAGTAATACTTTGATACACTGCGAGATGTCCTGAAGTGGGCGAAAAGTGATTCGTGCCCGAAACTCATGCCCAGGGGTGTTATCGTAGTTCCAGGAAACTTTACCCACAGCGGCAGTGGCAGCACCATCCTGTCCTGAAGGCAACAACTCATGCTGGAGGAGAAGAGACCCCAAGAAGGACGACTTTCCGGCTCCGGTCGGACCTTGGACACCAACAAGGATCTGAAAATTCTCGTGAGCTTTGCGAAGATCATCTGTACGACAGTAAGTAATAGAAAGAAATGTATCCGGATGAAACTCACCGTCCTCTTTCATCCACTGCTCAAGCATTCGTTGTCCCAAGACCACTGCATCGGCATGTCCTTCAAAAATGCTGAAAGAAAGTTCCTTCTTGAGTCTCGCGCAATGCTTCTGAGCCACCTTCACAGCATACTCCTTGATCCTCAGTCTCTCGACACCCTCGACATTGTCGCAAGTTTTCCAAGGGAAAGAGGATGTCTGGGTTCCTACCCTACTCGCCTCAGTGGCCTGGCGCTTGACTGGGACGTCTTCCTCAGGCAGCGGAGAATCGGGCGGCAGCTCACGCTTGATGCTCTGGGGAGAAGCAGACGATGGCGCCATGGCGCTGGCACAAGCAGAACTTTCGCGCGACTGTAATGTAAAGGATCAGTAAGCGAAAGATGAAATGTCTGGGCGACGATATCATGAAAGGTTGGGGAAGGGGAAAGGGATGAAAGATTAATCTTGGGAAGGAGCGAGAGGTCAAATAGTGCGGGATGCGCAGAGAAGATGAATGAACAGGACGATGTCACGTGGTCTTGACCCGGGATGTTGTAAAGAAGTGAATGGATGAGGGAAAAGAAGAATCGTTCGTAATAAAGGACTATTAAGAGTTCTGGGATGCTTGCATATGGTGGTGGATGTATGTGAAGAAGTTAGGTTGAAGTGTGGAGAATCAGGGTAGTAACTCTTAAATTAGGAGATAAGAACGCATCTGTAGAATCGGAACCGAGAAGATTACGGTTTGATTAAAAATTGCCTGCGGAAAGGGTGCGATTCACTGGAGGGACCAAGGCACGGTGCCGAGCGGGAACGGCAGGCTGCAGTTCATCTGATGAGACCATGGGTATTGGGAATCAAGCAGAGTCTCATCAGCGCAACACGGGACCCAGCCTACAGGTATATTCACGTTTCATAGGTCGTTGTCTTCACCAACTCCATTGGCAGATAGGCTTAGATGAGATAGCCGTCTGAATACGCAGACTCTTCTCACTCTTATATGCATTGGCTGTCCACCTACTCCGGAATTGGATACGATTAGAATATATTCTGCACCTCAAGCTGAGACTACCTAAATGCTGTCTCTCACTCATGACTTTCAGTTGGTAATAAGGGCAGTACAGAAATCCGCGGGACACAACGCAGTAGGCTCATGAGGCTCAATCGTTTCTACCGCACAGAGCACTCACCATAGCAAAGCTGCTTACGGAATATTCTGCAGGACCAAAAAGGGTTTAAAAAAGAGGCTATTCATTCAAAGCTTCCAGTGTAGCCATTGCTCCTACCATTTATTGTTCAAAGCCAAACAAAGAGGTCGAAACAACAAAATGGTGTATATACAACACAAGGTACTCACTGGTCGTCATTGACCCAAGGCTTGACTCTAAGGTGAGTTCTTCTCGTATAAGATAGCAAAAACGATGCTATCCATTCAACAACCCCGTGTACCTATTGTTCCTGTGACAATAAGTTCATCTGACCAGGTCTTTATTGTCCAAAGTCAAACAAAAAGGTCCAAACAACAAAAGATATACATACAACACCAGGTATTCGCTGGTCGTCACCGACCCAACTACTAATCCGGCGCTTCGTGGCTTGACTCTGGGGGAACGAACGGGACCCCGTATTTTCCACGAGCTATGGCCGTATGTATCCATCATCTCACGATGTCCAACTGAAAAATCCATGGTGTTGTGGCTGAGGTGGGCTCGCTTATCTGACCCACCTAATTCCTGGCCCAGTCTCCACACACCACAAGTACACTGTCCCTTCACTCCAGGCACTGTCAACCAAAATAGTATCTGCGCGCGCGCATGCAATCTGTAATATCGCCAGTATACTGACCTCAGACTCCCTGGCGTCAGCAGATACCAAGATTCGCCTTGGGTCGACACGGCGCTGAACCTGCTCCGATAGAAAGCTGATGTGTGTATATGAACTCAGCCTTTGATAACGGTCAGATTGGTATCTAAGAGGCAAATGGTTAGAGAAACGAGCTACACGCAACGCAGCTCAGAGAGGGGATGGCACTTGTCGTCTGCGTTTCTTCGATGATAAGTGCGGGTCGTATCCGTAAAGCCCAACCGGAATTGACACCCATCAACAACCTCTCTCAAGGCTTACGGCTCTCACTCACTCAAGTTCATCGGCCAATTCATGAATGGCCGCCATCATGCTCCGCGGATATCGCTCCGCCATGGAGTACAGTTTCGGCGAAGAACATACCGATGCCATTGTTAGAACAGCCGCCTACCATCGCAAAGACTTTGGTCTCTCCATGATCTGGTTCTCGTCGAGTGAGCACATCAATATTCGTCAGTCAATAGCAACACCCTTCCAGCGGACTTCGAGTGCCGGACTCGGCTGCCTCGATCGGCTACCACTGGAGCTCCTCCATGATACGTTGGTCCGTCTTGATGTGCATTCTCTGTTCAAGTTTCGACAAACAAATCGTCGATCGCGACAGGCGGTAGACTCTCTCAAGCAGTATCAGGTAGTCGTTTTGCATGGAATGAATCTTCTCTGCGCTTTACTAAGAACACGACTCGCCGTTGAGATTTCTCTACTCGACTTTTACAATGCCCTATGTCTCAAGTCTTGTAGTCTTTGCGGCGAGTTTGGCGGGTTTATATCCCTCCTGACATGGATGCGGTGCTGTTTCAAATGCCTCAGGGAGGCTCCCGAGACTCAAGTGCAAACTCTTTCCGCTGCACGGAAGGAGTTCCGGTTGACGAAAGCTGAGTCGGCGCTATTGAGGTCATTCAAGACTTTACCTGGGATATACTCAATGGAGGAATCTGTGTACAAATGTCGTTTTACGATCGTGTCCCTCTATCATGCCAGTTTGATTTCCACACCTCAATCCCAAACAACAATGCAAGGCCAGCCAGCAAGCTCAGACCGAAACAGAAGATACAACTTTATGGGGTCATGCGCTCTTCCTTATTATGATAAAGTAACCGGCAATGTCGAACATGGAATGTCGTGTGCCGGGTGTCAACTTGCTCTCGAAAAAGACATCATCGGTGCCAGAGGCGAGAGATGGGCATTTGAGGCTCGAGACAAAGTATACGCTCAAGATGGCTTTTTGGAGCATTTCAGATGGTGCGAACAGGCACAGCTGCTGTGGAAATCAAGTTCTGAAGGTAGAAACAAGCCAGCCGAGCTGCCAGAGGGTGCTCGAAGAGGCGGCTACTTTAATCAAAGGGCATAAAGAATATGAAATAGCAGTTGGCCAAATTTTGGCCCATTCTTTGATAATTGGACGGTATTTGATGTTCGAACTAGATGAACTCCATCCCCTTTTATATTTGATAAAACTGGGCTTGTACACTTTGTTGAGGTTTGGGTAGGTATGAAGCCAAAATCTTTTGTGTTTTTTACAACCATCAATTTTCCAAACGACGAACCTCTCTTAAAGAACATCCTTTGACACTGACTCTTCCTCGACACTTCTCTTCACAAATGAAGATCTCTCGGAGGCTGGTTTTTCATCTGCCCACAGAGGCTGGTCGTCAAAGCTGAACCTGATAATTTCCGGACGTGAATAATGACCAGCAGCATCAACCCAAACCTTGACCTGCCCAAGCTGGGACAGATCCACCTCAGCTTTGACAAGCTTCTCTTCAGCGCCAGTATGCGGCCCAGCAAGAAATGAGCAAAACGGGTGAATGACAGCGGACCAGCCTCCGCCCGCCTTGACAAACTCCTGCTTGCCTAGATTCTTCTCCATCCACTCGAGACAAGTGTTATCAACATAATTAGACGCGGTGATGACAAATACTTGGGCTGTTAGGGCATGCGCCTTCATCAAAGCCTCGATTTGAGAGTCAGCCACGGCTTCGAAGCCAGCCATAGTAGACAAAGCAGGCCAGGCACCGGCGTGGATATGTTCGTGCTGAGTGATGAGGGCTTGGCGCGCGCCATTCATGGTATGTTCCCAACAACAAAGGCCGCCAAGGTTGAAAGGCCGTCCTGAGGCCGTCAGTTTGTATGTTCGTAGAGTATGACCACCACCTTGTGCCCAGACAGAGCGTTCGACATATGTTGGCTGCAGTTTGCGGTGCACGCCCAGCAATGTGCCATTTTAATCGATATTGACTTGAGAGTTGAAGAGCGTGTAACCTTGAGCTATGCGCTCTGAAATACCGAGGCTAACGGCTATACCAGTGCGGCGGCAGGCAGCCGAGATGCGTGTGATTTCGTCGCCGTCTTGGACGACGACACTCTCATCGGCATATTTAGCAAGTGCCCCTACTTGTTGGAGTGGCGGGTAGCACTCAATCCAATACTTGACCATGTTAGTTATATGCAGCACAGAGGGCGAATAATAGAGGGCGTACCGGATATCCAGGAATAAACGTCTCGGGAAAGACTAACAGCTCGATGTCTTCTTTGCCCGCTTGCTCAATCAAGTTGATAACCTTGTCGGTAGTAGCAGCCTTATTCATAAACACGGGCGCGGCGTGTACCGCTGCGACGACGACTTTGGGATCCATGAAAGCGAGGGATTCGTTGTATTAAATGATGGACGACCTAAAATGAGCGCCGTAAGTTGTGAGTCAATGGCGAGATAAACAATGAAATTAGGATAACCTCACAGAGTTTCAATGGATGAGATGGCAATGAGGGGTTTTGGGATATTCACGGCATATTTCCGCGTTGCTAGCCAGTGAGGTGCCTCATGAACGTATGATAAGCGTCCATTTCCTGTAGGGAATGCTTGCAGATCTACAATTGGGTTGCAGTCTTATGGACCCCACGTTCTGGGAAGAGTCACATATTTAGGCGAGGGTTGGCTTAAGGTAGGACAGTTTCCAAGTTCTCTGTGCCAATTCAAGCTCTTAGCTACCGATCTAAATTTCTAGTAATATGTGCCAAGTTTATCTAAGCCTTCTTGTTACATAGAAAAGAGATCCCAATTCTTCTTGGCTCCCTTTTGGCAACCAAGGCGTAACATACCAGATCCCACCTGCACCAGGCTACCGTACTAGATCAACGTCGTACCCTTTCAAGCCGAGTATCAAAGGTGCTTATTGCAATACCCTGAGCAGTCCCGTCTTCTGAAACATCGATGACAAACTCGTCGATAGACACACCTCCGTACGTGACCGAATCCACACTGAACCAGCTAGCACAGTACGAACTAGATGGCGAAGCCCCGTCAATAATCTCGTAGACCGCCCGCCAACTCTCAAGTCTACCCTTTCCATCTGTTTGCGTCTGCAGCCCCGTTGGGTACAATCTCATGCTGACGTTCCCTGAGCCAGTCGACGACTCGGAGACTATCAGTTGGATCGAATCAAACATATCACGCCCATCGACAAGCCAAGACGTGACGCCTAGTCCTGGTAGACTATCCTGCACAGCTAATACCATGCCATTTCCTTCATCTCCATAGAGGCCACTGTATCTTTGTCTTGCTTGTCTCTTAGCAGCTTGCTCCAAAGCAGGAACTAACTTTGAAACAATCACACCCGGAATCATGCCCACAACTCCCGGGGCGTCGGTTCCAGCGGCCAGAACAGTAAGTCCAACGCCCCAATCTGGTAGCAAGGCCATCAGACTGCTATACATCCCCAGCTTACCACCCTTGGTGTACATCCAACTAGTTCTGTTGGTGGATGGAACACGGGCAATCTCCCACGGCGCGCCGACTGCAACCTGCGGATCAGCAGTGAAACTGAGGGGTTTCATCCATCGTCGGGTTTGGGAGGGCTACAACATCTCATAGGTCAAGATAGACTGCCCGATCATGCGTAGGTCCGCGGTCGACGAATATATTCCAGCGGCTGGCCCCTCATCACGCGTGTCTACATCATACCAAGAACTGCCGAGACTCCCAGGTATGATAGATGAGTCAGTGCTAGCTGGCTTATCATAAGTTGTGGAATTCAAGCCAAGAGGGATGATAAGCTGGCGCGATAGGATATCGGGATACGGCGTTCCAGTTATGTTCTCAAGCGCATAAGCCATGATTTGTTAGCCAATGTTGGAGTATATAGGGGTTGAAAAGGCCGCTTCGACCGGGTGACGGTTCCGTATGGCGTCAAAGAAGGCTATGACAGGTGGCAGCATCATGCGAGATATTGGACGAGAACAACATACCAGTGCGGTTACAAGGATATAAGACGCTTTTCCCACGGTATAGGTAGGCAAAGTCAACCGGCCGAACTGGAGGAAACCCCAACCGTTCTAGCTGGCGGTCCGCGGAAGCAGGGCTGGGAAAGTCTCGTGGTATGCCAGCCATGTGCGATGCCAATGCGCCAATTGTTATGAAATCCCAGTCCACGTATTCAAGAGTAGATGCTGACTTGTTCCATAGTCCTGCAGAAATACCTGCCAGCTCGGGTACATATTGTGTAACTGGCTGGTTGAACGACACGTCCCCAACCTCGAGCAGGTAGACATAAGCCGTGAGCAATTTCGAAATGCTACCTATGCGATAAACTGTCGAATCATTGACGACTTGGACGCCGTGTCCATGATTTTGCAGGGTTGGAGCTGAGTGATGATAGCTGAAAAGGGGTCGTTTGTCTGCCGCTGGATAGATGTCGATGGAGAAAGATGTGTTCTGAAAGTCCATATCGAGGGTTGGAACAAGCTGTAGGATTTCAGATAGGGCATTTTTTATGGAAACTTCGTTACCGAGAGCTGTTGGAGTTGGCAAATCTGGTCCAAAGAGGGGACAAGGGCTCGAAGCTTGTACTGATATTGTGCCAAGGCCCAAGAGGGCTGCTGATATAGCTGTCCCTAGCATTTGGATGCGCATCTTGGATATACCTATACAGATCTTGATGGTCGTTCCAAGTCTCTGCCCCAATTTCATTCTAGACTGGGCATGAAAAGGTTCTTATATAGCGCTAGTACCGGCCTGGGGATAATTTCCTTCAACCTGGATGAAAGTCGGATTGCTGAGGGCAGCTGAATCTCCATTCAATGACCGTCCATGTGCCACTTAGAGATTTGGAATTATCTACCGTTTAACAGCCGTATATATACCGTCGGAGGTTTTCGATCCGCTAGTCTCAGATGTGGTGTAAGTCGTCCGGCCCCACGTCCTAGTCTATCACACCTATTCTATATATATTAGAATCCCCTACGGCATACAAATTCTCTCTTCTATCTCATCCTCCTTCCAGTTACTTTCCTTACTTGAGCTCAAACATTCTTTCTGGTTTCAACTTCCTAACTGTGCGGCCATGAACACAACTACACCACTACGGAGCGGCATCGCAGCCATGGATTTCTCGCCGCTTCTGGCCCCAAATGCAATCTTTCTTTCTTTCTACTCTATTTTTCTTCTTCTGCATGTTCTCATCGCCATTCGCTTCTGGCGTTTCTATGGGTACTCCATTGGGATGGTCTGTGGCATTCTATTGGAACTTATTGGATATTGTGGAAAGATTCAGCTCTCGCATAATCGAGACAACAAGGACGGATACATCATGTAAACTCTATCCAACATCTTTGTTCTCTTACGTTGAAATTTTTTCTAATGGGCTTGAGCAGGTATATCATTGGTCTCACACTTGGCCCGACTTTTCTATCCTCTGCCCTCTATCTCAACATCAGCTCACTACAGCAGCGCTACTCGTCATCTCGGTTTACGCGCATTAGCCCTCGCCTCTTTGCATCTCTATTTATTCTCGGCGACTTTATATGCCTTTGCTTCATAGGATGCGGCGGTTCTCTTGCGGCTATATTCGCAGAAAATCCAATCGGTGTGGACCTCATGATCACCGGCTTAGCTGTTCAAGTCCTGTTCACGGTCATCTTTTGGCTTGCACTTTGGGTCATTTACTGCCGGGCATGGCATGAAATTCGTCAAGAGAAGAAGCACCTTTACGTGATCGGTGAGAGTATCCTGCTATTATGCAATTTCAACGACCAATGAATGTGGTTTGCAGGTCTAGCGATAGCCTCCGCCTGTCTATTTGTCCGGTCGTGCTGGCGCTGTGCAGAGCTAAGCGGAGGTTTCAACGGCCCCCTCGCGTCCATGGAAGGCGTATTCTTTGCACTGGACAGCGTACCGATGGTAGTCATGACCGTCACCCTGACCATCTTTCATCCCGAGTTGTGGCTGGGGGCCGGCGAAGCCAACTCAGGAAAGCCTATTTGTGCCGGGAACTATACTATGTCATATGTGCAGACAAAGGATTGAGGATTTATCATGCCTGTTACTACAGTATTGGGATCCCATTTTGGTGTTGTTATAAAAATGATGATTAACTATCAGCCCCTGAAACTAGCTAATAGCATCGTTCACGCCCTGAAGAATAGCTATCTAAAGACATTCTATTAATACAAATTCCGTAGCATATTATACGGCCAGCATAACTCTGGCGTTTCTTATTCTTCTTTGCCCTTTCTTCTTGTCTCTCTCCGCGATATCACAATGCAAATCAGAGGGCCGGGCATGACCAATAAACATTCATAAAACATTAGAAAGAGTGCCCGTGACTTTTAAACAAGAGTCATGAAGGACTTTAAAAAAAAAACAGTCATCGGCCGTTATTGGCGCTTTTGATCGCCTCGTTCAAAGATGAGAGCTGCCCGTCCAACTTCTCGACCAAGCTTGATGTATCCTTGTGCGATTTTGCTGTTGCCACGGTATCTTTCAGTAATGCCGCCTTTGCTGCAAAGCTTTCCGCCCCTTGCGTTAGAGAAGCCTCCCCGTAGGCTGCGGAACTGACGGAAGCCTTGTTGAAATTGATGAGTTTCTTCCCGCGGTCGCACAGCCAATAAGCAGTGCCAGCACATATATCGCGCAGGATGTCTGGGGAAAGGTCGATCAGGGGATATGCAACAGTGCCTTGAGGTGTGTTCTGGCATATATTCTGCGATTGGAGCCACTTAACAGCTTCTGTTATATCGTTCGTCATTGCCAAGGTTTGGTATTCGATAAGGTGATTCAGCATAACCGCCTCCAGTGAGATGGGATTAGTCATCCCACGTTCTGAAGCACATCTTTCGATTTGCATGCAGCAGTTGTGTTCGAGAAATAGAAGGATAGTCTGTTGCAGCTGGCGCGCCTGGGCTAGTTTCCCAGTACCGCATTCAACAATCAGGCTGAAGTCTCGTTTAGCGTCCCAAAGCAAGTAAGGGGGCAACTTCTTACGCCACTCTTCCAGTTGACCGTATAACTTGACCACATCTTGGTGGCTGACATTTGCATGTCCAGCGGCAACACCCAGAAAGTCATGGTTGATCTTTCTTACGATGATGGCCAGGGCGAGTATGGCATCGAGATATGTTCGCTCTTCATGCTCCGGTAGTTGCTCGACAATTTCAGGATGGCCATCCCTGATACGAGATGGGGATTTTTGGTCGAGGGCGCGGAACGTATCTTTGCCATACACGTACCAGAAAAGCAACCTTTTTCGCCCTTCTGTCCCATGCAAGGGTGCTGAGGAGCCTTCCGACAAGGGCGTGTGGCAAATAATGTGATACTGTAGTGTCATGAGGACCAGGCTGTCGTGTGTTAGGAAAAGGCTGCCAAGCTGGGAATGAAGCGCTGTGTTGACATCCTCAGCCGGTTCGTAGGCAAAGTCGACCATGAGAGCCAGAGCTTCAAGGTCGTCCAGTCTGATTGATTGCTTGTCCCCTGCAGCTGACCTTGCTTCGAGCCATGCTCGTCTGAACTCGCTCGCCAGCCGCTGCTGCACCAGCCATTTTTGCGACATCGATAGGAAAGGACATCCTCGGCATGCTACAGCGTACACCAACGCAGGGCTAGCTCTGTGGCTCGTGTAGTCAGCCTGGAATGAGTTTCTGTCTAGTATCGGGACAGCGAGCGACGCCAGGTCAAAGTAAGCGTTGATTGCTGCTTTTAGAGTGCTCGGGTCAAGCTCGACGATTTCGTAAGGGCTTTGCAAAGCATCTACGATCTCCCCACTGGCGTATATCCGAGGACTGTTGGGCATATTGTCGAAGTTGTAGTCGTGCGTAAAGACACTGTCAAGAAACGAGATACTCTCAGCTCCCAGATCCCAACTAATATCTTGCCATGCAGACTCAGAATCAACAGCCGGATATTGTAATCTTGGGTCAATAGGCAACACCTGAGTCTGGGGTAGGTCGGAGATGCTCTTCTCCTCATTGACTAGGTAGGTATCATTGGTACCACCGGTAGGGTTACCATCATCGGCTACATGCCCGTCATCGGGACTGGATGAGATTCGACCAGCAGCAGAGCGGACATGACGGCGCATGCTCCGCCTGGCTCGACCGCGGGCATCGGAATTCGTACAAGCTATATCCCGTAGCTCACAATGGGAACACTGAGTATGGCCTTGGGATTCACGCGATACCCAATCGCACTTGACCTTGCGCCGAAAGCAAAAGTCGCAAGACTGTCGCTTGAGACCAGGCTTCAGATACATTTAGCTGTACAAAATCGAGCAAATTGAATGGCCAAATTGCGGGAGAAACGGTTGGAGGTTGAATGGAAAATGGACGTCGTTCCACTCAGTTTTCGGCACTTGAGCGGGAGAAAGACGGGCATGTCCAACAAGGTGCTAGACCAAACACGACGTTGACGCCGGGGTTGATGTGTATTCTGGTTGATGAAGGTTGATGAATTGAATCAAAGTGCGGCCGGCAACCTGTGAGAAGTTGCCATCATTACATACAGAACTTGAGCAATGAAAGCGGAAGGAAGTAGTGGTGAAACTGGAAGGAGGCTTGTTACCTGTTGCGATCATCGGTTTCGTGAGATCAGACTTTTATCAATCTGACTAGGACTGATATGGCCTTCAATAATAGTGTCAACAAAGAGACATGAAGCTCTTTCAATTACTTATATAACATTATAAGAAAATAATAAGTTGCTATTCATCCCTGGACCAAGAGCTTCTTGTGCAGGGTAGGTAAGTAGGAGTTTCCAAGTGCTTACCTAACACAATCTTAGTCATCCAAACAGCTCCAACAACGCGCACCCCTGACACGTCTCCTCAAGCACCACGATACCATCACAGTTCCTCCCCCGCGCTCATTCCAATACCACGCTCCTTAAAAAAGAACCGCAAAGATGACTCGCGCTCAGCAGACCATTTCCCTCGCCCTCTTGGTTTCTTCCGTATGCTTACAATAGCGCTCTCGTTGGAATTGAACTAACGCTGTGTAGCTCTACCTTGCGCTCTTCCTCGAGCTCATCCCTCTTCCTCCTCTGATCCAGGAGCAGATCGTCCCTGTGGTATGACACCCCCTAAACAGATGCTCCAAACTTCAATTCTCTAACTGGCGGCATTGTAGCTCCCCTTCTGGGCCCTCGTCTCGTTCGGCGCATACCTCCTCTTCCGTCTCGGCTTCGGCATCCTTACCTTCAACGACGTCCCCAACGCACACAAGGAGCTCACGGCGGAGATTGAGCAGGCCAAGGTCGAGCTCCGACAGCTCGGCGTTACTGTTGACTAAACTGGCAAAAAGCACCCGCACACACGATGATCTAAACGGCTATAGATGGGTAGGGGGTGGTAGATGAGGTTATAAAATTTTAATTACAATAATGTGGTATCTTGTTCTTGCGACCTGCGCAGAGGAATTCTACACATCGTACGCCTATGCTTGTGAGGCTTGCCATCTATATGGACTCTATCATGATTGCTCGCCGGCAATGAGTGCTACAATTGTTCGTACAGCTGTTTCGGGTTCTTCGTGTCCGTGTACAAGTTCTTCAAAAAGCTTGGGGATCTTTGCAAGTGATCCTCGTTCGTCTGTTTGATGCCCTGTGATCGTCAGTAATTGTTTACATCATTGTAGTAGTGCATGTTCTCACATTTTCCTGGAGCGCCAACTAAGACGGAAAGTCTGGTTTGCGCTTCTCCAGTCCAGTCAAACTCGGTCTTCCATCCCAGTCGCACCGTTGCGCCTGACTCCTCTGCATCGCCGTACGGAACTGATATATCAAAGTGTTGCTGGCCCAAATAGCGAATGAGGTCTGCTTTCTTGACAGATTCTACTTGTGTCGGCTCGTCCTCATCCGAATCCTCACCGCTGTCCCTCCTCCGCCTGTGTTTCTTTGACCTCATTCGAGCAGCAGCCTCTGATACACCGTCCTTCGAGCCTAGACTTTGTTCCAACTGGCACCAAAAGCCTGCTCTATCAATCGCGACTCGGAGCCACTCACCCATGGCCCACGAAAGGATGCCGATATTGCGTTGCATGGAACGGTTGCAGTCACCTGTGCAGATCTTGCGGATGAAAGGGCCGAGCTCAGACTTTGCAGCAGGTTCCAAGGCTGTGACATCGAGATCGAGAACTGTAAGCTCTGTGGCATTGACTGTCATCTCAATTTTGGCTGTAAAGATTCCCGGTATCTCGCGTGATCGAAGTGTAATGGAGTAATGCTGTCTCAATGGTTCTCCATCAGCCTCTGGTAGTATGGATGTATTAGATGCCATAGAGAATGGTGTAAAAAGCTCAAGGTAGGGTAGTTCCTCTGTCGCCGTCATGGCCACGGGATGATGCGACTTAATGTCAGGCTGCTTCTCCTCAACCGATGGTCGGACCACTGGGGCTGTAGGCTTGCTGAAAGGCAGCAGAGCAGCGGGATTCAGCGCTGTTTGTAATAATCGCTGCGACGCTGTTTTACTCTGTTCTGTACCAGTAGACATCAGGTGACGTTCGATCAGGCTGATAACCTCGTCTTGATTTGTCGGTGCAAGTATGCGACCAGACTGTTGCATCAATCGAATGCGATCATTCTCCTTTCGCGCAATTTCAAGATCCTTCTTCAAGTCCTGTATCTCCTTCTGAACCCTATCCCGCTCCTTCTTCTTCTCTGCATCTGGATCAAAGGCCCGGGGTTGTCTAACCTCTGGAGCGCTGGTTTTAACGGGTGGCGGCTCTTTGAGCGCGGATCCAGCTTGGGCAAAGCTCTTCCTTGGCTTCTCCAACAGACGCGACGGCGGTTTACCAAGTGGTGAGTCCCGTTGCTGCGAGAACTCGCGAAATCTGACCGGGCTGTTCTGGAAGCTCTTTCGTGGTCCCGTATCGCGTGGCGGTAGTCGAGGTACTGGTTGTGAAGCTGATGGAGCGGCGTCTTGCGAGTTCGGTTGGACTAATGGTGGTATTCTTGGAGGCGGCATTGAAGCTGGGGGGGGCGAGGATGAGAAATCTGGCAAAGGTGGAGGTGGGCTTGGAGAGTCTCGTGCTGGTTCGGGATCAGGCTGGGGTTCTGTCTCGAGATCCGACCCTGATTCTTGTTCTACGCCCTGCTCAGGCTCTCCGTCCGATTCTTCTTCCACTTCTGGCTCTGGCGCTGCAGTAGCTTGGGCTGGTGACGGTGATCTCATGGGAGATGACGATCGCGCTGGAATCTCGAGATCATACGAAGAAAACGACCGTGCTGGTGACGGACTTCTAGCCGCTGACGGGGATTTCGCTGGTGACGTCTCCTCTGCAGGTGCCAGCTCCTCAGACTGAATGGGAGTGTTCTCCTCAGGCGCCTCCATGGGGTCATCCGAAGGCAATCCAAGCCGAGGCTCTGGCATAGAAGCAGGCAGCGCAGGAGGTGAACTCGGCTCAATTGCAGGCGGTAACTCAGGCTGCGGCATCGAAGCAGAAGGCGCATCAACATCCATCCTAATCCCAGCCTGCGGCGATCTTCTTAAAACCTTCCCCCGAAAAGGATTAAAGTCATCTTCCTCTGCGTTCGCACCCGCTCTCGAAGATATCCTCCTAGCAGCAGAAGCCATCCCTCCTCCCACACGTCTAATCGATCCTGGCGTCGTATCCTCAGGGCGCGTAGGCGTAGGAGCATCGCTAACAATCCTACTTGTCGCTAAGCGCGCTGCAAGAGCTTCAGAAGGACTATCAAAAGTAAATTGGCCCGAAGCTCGAGCGCTCGGTAGTTTCTGTGGTGATCTTGATCGTCGGCGTTCAAAGGCCTCTGGGTTATTCCGTGACATGCTTGCTTTGGTCGGTGATGCGTATGATGGCCGTCTTCTTTGCGGTGACGCGGGTTCTTCAGTTGCGCCGACGTTGAGAGAAGTGCGCGGCGAAGTACGCCGTCGCTTTGGCGCCGATTCCTCCATTGTATGTGATTATTAGGTGATTTGAGGAAATTGGTTATAACATTTGGCGATGTTGGATTGTCTTGTCGATAATTGGTGGTCGCATTGGTTCGTGTTTACTTTCGATGACCCTGTCGCGTCTGCGGAAGTGGGCCTCACCGCTTACCGAAACGGGCAAATTGTTTTCGCGATGCCAAATGTGGATTGAGGTTACACAAACGTCTTCCAAAGACCTGAGAGCCCAAATTGACTGTGTAAAGGTCTGAAACGGAGTTTTTGAGGTGGAGCATTATACTGATTTCCAAGAGATCCTTGAATCAATAGCGATTACATAGCCAGCAACCGCCCAAGGTGATTTTGCAGCCCAGCCTCTAATGAATCACGTGCTTCTTCAATTGTCAGTGCTTGGGACCTTCATCGCATCTGGTGCATATTAAACCACCGCGAGTCTGCTCGAAGTTTGAAAAGAGGGTCCATGTATCGAATGCCATCTTTCAATGATTATACTAAGTTGACGTTAGTGAGTCTGAAGTTATCACCAAAATTCAAGAGGCTCATTCCGCCCCCACGCACCCCAGTTTTCGCTAGCTTCACCCCAGCCGATGACGTCCGAGGCGAAAATGACGGACTTCCGACCCTCAACACCAACTTTCTCGGCTCTCGCTATTTGCATTACCAACCAAACTTCCTCACTTTTCCGCCCGCCACTCCTCCCCCTCCAACACTCAAAGGTCTCTCTCGCCATACCCGTATACATATCAATTAACAGCACCGATTCACAATGTCAATACCTTCCAGATTACTACCTCGGCTACGACCCTTAATACCCTCACGAAGCATCGTCAGCGCCGCACCAAGACACATAGAAGACTGGCCGCAGCGCAGTTCCCTTGGCCCATACTACGAAGTAATCCTCAACAACCCATCCCACATCCCAATCGACAAACCAGAAGTTCCCCCGAAAACAGCAGATCCCTCAGTGCAATCCGAGTTCCCCACCAAAACCGCAGTGCAAACACCAGAAGAAAAAGCACGCTTAGTCTTTGGTTCACGCCTCTTCGGCTCCGCAGAGAAAGACGAGCGCCTAGCAGCACGAAAAGCAAAAGCGACATACATAGCAGGCGTGCTCGTACCGCCCAAGCCCGTTGAGCCGGATAATTGCTGCATGAGCGGCTGTGTGAACTGCGTGTATGACCAGTACCGCGATGAACTGGAGGAGTGGCAGCTCAAGAACGCAGAAGCACAAGCTGCGTTGAGAAAACACGAGGGTTCTATGGATTCGGACGGTGGAGGGTCAGAATCGAATTGGGTTGCGCCAGAGGTTGGCAAGGCTAAGATCGCAAAGGACTTTTGGGACGAGGAGCTGTATGCGGATTTGCCAGTTGGGATCAGAGAGTTTATGAAGACGGAGAAGCTTTTGAAGAAGAGGCATGAGAGTGAGGGCACCAAAGAGAGCTGAGTGAAGCGTGAGTTGGAAACGTTATTTGGGCTGAGGCATGATGGAAAAGCTTATACCCCTTGATTGCATTTTACTCATTGGGGGTTTGATGATAGAGTTGATGATTAGACTATAGACAAGAACATCTGTATTATATAAACTTTCAAAGTGGGAGAAGTTTGGTATCGCAAACCTTGAACCTGGCATATAAGGCTTGCGCTGGCCCGTTTCCAATGCCAATCCTTTTGAACCTTTAAGATATTCTGCCTCTACGATACACATCCACCCTAAGGGCGTCTATCTTGAAGAACGAGCAACTCATTTTGCTCCGACGCCGCGCAACCTCAACAACCTCTTTATAACAGCAGACGAAGCAGACGCTCACCATAACACCATGCCAAGCACTCAAAAGCGCCGCCTTCCCCGCGTCGTTACCCTACTTACACAAGAAGACAACAAGAGTAAGACACAGCAAGGAGACAGCAAATATGCTCTCAGTACAGAGTACGACTGTGACCCCAGAAAACTCGCTTCGTACGGCGGCTCCTCCTGGTGCCTCCGGGAACCCTGGGATGCAGCGGAATACCAACTCACAAAGCTACCCTGCCACAACAACTCAAACAGCCACACAGTCCAAGTCGGAGGTATAACTTATGCCGCTAAACTTTCTGACAATCCCGAGGCTATCAAGAGAGAGGTGCAAAACCATATGTTGGTCGTAAAGCAAATGAATCTCTCATGGAGGCAAGCGACACGGGACTTTTATGAGAAACACGAAGATACTGCGACAGAAGGAAGCGCAGGATCGAGACGCCGTGACAAGAGAAAATTTAATCGTCGTTCCAATCGATTCCATGGGCCTACTCCGCCCTATATCCCGGATTTCGTGTCCGATGTCATCCATCATGATCATGAAGGACAAGATATCGCAGCAGCAGGATACGTTGCCAGTTTTATTCCGCCTTTCCACCCAGCCACAGTCCGCGCTCTTGACGGCACATTTGTCGATTCCAGTATTCGAGAGTCAGTCAAAAATGACCCGAACCTGTTAAACGTCAGGCTTCGAGTCCATCTCGGCATGATGGCACCTCTAGACGACCCCCTAAGCACAAGACTCCTTTCCCGCCCCGTGTATCTCGACCAGATCCAGCACGAGGCAGAGAAATGCCTGGAAATGTGGTGTGAGAAGATGGTCGTAGCTCTCGCAATCCTCCACTGGAGGTGCAGCTTAGATGCAGCTGGGGTCAAGTTCTATCTTGCACCCGAGGAGAGAGGTCATACGAAGCTGTGGATGACCGACTTTGGTGACTGCAAGCCTCTGCAGCCAGGCCAAGACGAAACAAAGGCCATGGCTGAAGCTGTGTATAACAATACAGTATGGCCGCGACCTCCGTTGAAGCGAGACAATGCCGATGGGGGAAAGTATAAGCTGGAGATGTGTGCTTACGAGAGCTTTATCCGAGCGTACGCTACCGCGAGCGATAACATCTTGTCGCAGGACTCGCCGGAATACATCAAGCGCTACCCGGCCCGTATCTCCCGCGAGCTACTTTTGATGAGCTCTGGCCCGAGTTCAATTGTGGACGAGATCCATGATAAACTAGATAAACTGCAAAAGTTAAGTCTGAAGTTCTGGAAGATGAAGGCGACCTGAAATCGAGTATCTGTTTTGTTAGATGTCAGCAAGCGCAAGGTTTCTTCGCATTTCAGCTCGATCTAGTCCGTGTCTGGTGCTGTTTGGGTAGCATCATTGTATAGATAATCTTTTGAACCGATAGTTCAGGAATCTCATTCATCAAGTATATGATATCTCGTTTAAATCTGTGCGCCATTTTCCCAACTCCAAATTCTCAGAAAACACTTAGTTGCTCTTGGTCTGCAGGCTAGCGTTCCTGTCATGCTCGTCGATGTCGATGGCCTCCCAGGGGTAGTTGATCCAGACGTCGCCGACGGTCTCGGCAGCGGAGTAACGGGTGGCAAGCATATCATCGGGGAGCTTTCCCTTCTTGGGCTTGTCCTTGTTCTAAAAATTTGTTAGTTTGAGCTTGTAATGTCAGTGTCGTGCTACATACGTGGAGGACAAAGATGCTAAACTCGGTCTTGGGAGCGGGAGCGTCCTCGCCCATGCGCTGACGAGCAATCTCAACATCCTTCTCAAGCTCCTTAACAGCGTACTCGAGGGTTGTTCGGGTATCGTCGACCTCATCAACGATAAGGATTCGCTTTCCGACGAGGTTCTGCATCTCGCCGAGAGCGGTCAAGTCGAGCCACTGTGTTCGGGTGACCTTTGTACCGGGGGCCTCGACCTCATCGTTGCCGAGAGACTCATAGAGGGAGAGACCGATGGCCTGGATGGGGATGTTGGGAGAGCCGGCCCTCTTGAGGAAAGATCGGAGGATTCGAGCGGGAACATAACCACCGCCGCCGATGGCGATCAGAAGCTGGGGCTGGAAGTCCGCGAGAAGCTTCTCAGCGGACTTTTGGCACATCTTGTGCACCTGGGAAGCACGTCAGCAGCTGACCTTTTGTGTTTCTTGCCCCATAACTGGTGACAGAACTATTTGCTATAGCTTTCATGTATCCAGCAAACAGTGTCCCATCAAACTGGTGATACTGTCGCATCGCTGGAGTTTTCATGATGCGCATCACAGCCCATCATCAAGGCGGGGTGGCGGGGTAAATTCTCCTTACATCGTTGTATGTGACGTAGAGCTTCTCGACCATTTTTGCGGTATTTACACGTCGCACGGAGCGTAATCTAGTATATAGAAGAAAGAAATGAAAGAGTTGCGACGGGGACAGATGAAGAGATATTAATGCCCAAGAGGAAGAAGGAAGGAAAAAGGAAAAGAAGGAAGAGAAAAAAAAAGTAGGGCCGAGGCAACCGCGCCTGCAAGAATTTGGGATCTTCAGGCAATTTTTTTGACATCTCCACATCATCGCTAGACGGATCCACTATAATATTCGGAGTCCGCCGATGCTTAAAAAAGACCTTATTTAGTCCGAGAACCCCAAGAATATTCGTAAAATGTAATAAAAGCGACGATGACGAAAATAGTTAGTAGGTCATCTCTATAGAAGGAGGTATAGGAAATAGGAGAAGGGAGCTGGCCCAAACTCGTGTTGCCTACAAGCCAAGCGTAATAATTGGTTGGCTTGGATGGAGCTGTAGAAATAACTTTATCGACGTGATCCAGCTGGTCTTTGGATCACGCCTTTCATATACTTGATCAACGCTACATGAAGTGCCTTATTTCCGATGCACTTTGACTTGCGACCGGGAACATATCTCACTATTCTCAATCTGTATGTATCCAAGCCGCCACCTCATAGAGCTTATGGTATAGGGTGACCACTTGCAAAGAAGAACAATTGTTTGTATCACTCTGCCCAACGAGCAGAATTGCAGCCTGGCACTAATATTAGGGTGTTTTTATGTGTTCGCCTGAGGTCGCATCCACGAATAAAAGGCCGACTATTTGCAGCGACCAGAGTTGCGTTCCCATAGGACAAAAAATGTCCTAGACCAACCACTAGGTATTTGCGACGAAACCAAGCTTGGTGAAAGAACGAACATCATTTGCACAACAGGACACCGTGGCTGCGCGTCTCTTTATTAGGCATGGAACCGAAAGCATCTTTTCAGCTCGTGCTTCTATTCAGGCTCTGAGCTCGTGACTGTAAGAGCAACCACTACTGCCAACAATCATGACTTGAAGTGTAGCAGGCGTGGGTGTTTCCATCGGAGCTTGCCAACAAACAAGACTCCCTTCTGCCTACCTATTCTGCTTCACAAGGCAACAAACTTGACAAACATACAACCCATGAGCCTGCTACTATCTCTTGAAATCCAATTTTAGACAAATCAATAGTCCCAATAACCAAGTCCAAGCTTCATTGCTGACCCTCAGCCTCTTACACGCAATCCCAAGTCTACCCCGCGAGATTGGAGATGCCTCGCAGTCCGCCATGTGCCACTACGGCCAACCACAAGCCCCCTCCACACAAAAGTCTTACCTGTTTCGGGCAAGTATCATGTCTGCCTTGGCCCACCAGCTCAGCCCATGAAACACTGTTTCGCCCGCAAAAGCGATCCGACAATCTGGTGCCATATCAAGGCAGACAAATCTCTCTCTCTTTTCTTTATTTGTCTCTCCGTATTCGTTCGGCCCAAACAATCTGCCTGGCGAATTACCTTGGCGTGCCAAGTGGTCCATTCGGTATGACGGGCGGATCGTGACATGGGGCTAGCTTACATACAGTCAGTCAGACTCATACAAATCCTTCTGTAGGACCATAAGATTGGCATTTACTGGGAAACATGCTACTTATTAAAATGCTAGCTTTCGCTGTCTAGTCAGCTTACACTTAGCATCTCAACTCTTTCATATCATCTCCTGAGACTCTGTGAGATCTCGCATCCGTTTGACACGGTAGTAATAGCCCATCATGGTTGTAAGTGCTAATAAGTCTTCTAAGGATTACTGTAACTGATGATATGCAGAGAGTACCCATCTTTCGCAGTCTCGTCAGTGGCTCTAAGAACACCAATGACGAAATGCCCAAAGAAGACCCCGAAAATGACCAGGTTCAACCCATCGGGACCATCTCTGATAAAGATGCGATTCTTCGTCTAGAGCCTGTACCAAACAGAAAAGGCCTCTTGGTCAAGATCGAACCCCCAAAGGAACCATCCGTCAAAATCCCCCATGTCCCTTGCGATATCGTCCTTGTAATTGATGTCTCCGGATCCATGGTCTCTGCAGCGCCTGTCCCTGGAGAAAGCGACGAGAGCAATGGTCTATCAGTTCTTGACCTCACAAAGCATGCTGCGCTTACTATTATTGAGTCTATGAACGAGAATGATCGTCTTGGCATTGTGACTTTTGCCTCGAAGGCCAAGGTTCTTCAACCTCTTATCCCTATGAACAAAGAGAACAAAGCTCGATCGCTGAAGAATGTCAAGAGCATGAAGCCTCTCGATGCTACCAATCTTTGGCAAGGTTTGCTTGACGGTATCAAGCTCTTCAACACTGGAGAGTCATCTACCAACGTCCCTGCCATCATGATCCTTACCGACGGCATGCCCAACCACATGTAAGTCCCCCTTCATCTCCCGTCAACTGCACATACTCACCTTCACAGGAACCCAGCAGTAGGCTTCGTACCCAAGATTCGCGCAATGGGTCCCCTCCCAGCCTCAATCCACACCTTCGGCTTCGGCTACAGTCTCCGCTCCGGCCTTCTCAAGTCCATCGCCGAGATTGGCGGCGGTAACTACGCCTTCATCCCCGACGCCGGTATGATCGGAACAGTATTCGTCCACGCTGTCGCAAACCTCCAAAGTACATTCGCAACGCGCGCTGTTCTAAAACTCTCGTACACCAGGCCTTTGGAGTTGTACGAAACAACTGGGCCATCCGTGGACCAGATCGTCCCTGTTTTTGCCGATGATTCGGAAGATAGTGAGGCTGAACTTACGATAAACCTTGGGAATCTGCAGTTTGGACAGTCCCGTGATATCTTCCTCAGTTCGAATGGTCTCAAGGAGCTTGAGTCCTTGAGTGAAGAGAATCCGACTCGCGCTCTTGTCGATGCACACTTGACATACGTCAAGCCTGGGGATTGTTTCAAGAGCCGCAAGGTTCTCGAGTCAATGCTATCGAAAGACGCTGACTTCATTCCTATGGCCAGTAATCAGCGCAGTATTCTGGAGTACAGTGACCTGCCTGCGTCTGAGATCGCATACCATGAATCGAGGTCTTTAATCTGTAACTTCATCTCGACCATGTTTCCTATTGGAGTTGATGGTGAGCACGGTATCACCCGCGGTATGAAGAACAAGCGCGAAGAGCTTCGAACTTGGATCGATACCCTTCCTGCCAAGAACTTCAATGACGTGAAGAACCAGTCTCTCATGCAAGACGTATCAGCCGATGAACCCCAAGGTCAAGTCTCCATGGCAATTGAGAGCAAAGAGTACTTCAACAGATGGGGATGTCATTTCCTCCCATCTCTCCTCAACGCCCATACGCGTCAAGTCTGCAACTCCTTCAAAGACCCCGGCCCTCTTCAGTACAGCACAGAGAGTCCTCTATTTATCTCCTGCCGTGATGCACTGGATCAAATCTTTGATAATCTTCCTGCCCCCGAACCTTCGCGACACGTGCACTCTCGAGGCGGTCGTTCACATGGTTCAATGACAGGCTTCAGCATGAGTTCCTACCGTAACTCCCGCGGCGTTTGCTTCGCAAGCTCTACAGTCGTCGCACTCGCTTCTGGCCGAACAGTACAGATCCGAAAACTTCGACGCGGTATGAAAGTTCGTACACCTCGTGGTTCACGCCGTGTCGCCATGGTTCTCAAGACCCCCGTTGACAGCGAAATCCTGTGTCGCGTGGGCAAGGTTCTCGTCACACCGTGGCATCCTGTTTCTTCCGACGGAAAGCGCTGGAACTTTCCTGCCAATGAAGCTGACGGCGTCGTGATGTATACTGGATGTATCTACTCGGTTCTTCTTGAGCGCGATGCTAGTTCTTCTGCGCATGCCATTCGTGTTGGAGATTTGTGGGGTGTGACTCTGGGACATGGGCTGACTACGGGGTGTGATGTTCGCGCTCATACGTTCTTTGGGGACTATAATACTGTCGGTAAGGGTTTGCTGAGTCTTCCTCGCCGCGCAAACGGGATCGTCATCGGTGGTGGTGTCGAGAGGGATGAGGGAACTGGTCTGGTCACCAGCTTCAGACAACCAAACAAAGTAAATGATAATTAGCAATAGTACTGCATCAATCAAGACCATCACTTTTCTCACGATTTAACTTCTCATATGTTTCTCACCATTTTTATTTTCTTACTCACAGTCTATACCTCAGCCCTTCTATAAGCCTTTTATCCCAAACGCCGTAATTCCTAAACTCCTAAACTCCTAAACACCATAACTCTCCAACTCCTGGACCTCTGAACGCCATAAACACCTTGAACTCCAAAATTCCAATCCATAAACTCCTCAAATAGTACAGACTCTCACCTTCTTCCTCTCAATCCCCCCATCTAAATCATCTTCACTCTTTCACTTCAGTGTCTTTTCCACTGCTTTAAAAGCACGAAGATACGCCTTCTCTGATGATTTCCCCACCCCCTTCGACTTCTTCCTCACAATCCCACCATCCAGATCTTCTTCACTCTTTCTTTTCAAGCTCTTCTTTGCTTTAGGTGCAATGGTATGAGGCTCCTCCACCGGTGAAGGGATGTGGAGAAACTCCTGCTCTGCCGATTTCTCCGTCCCAGTGAAGCTGTACCCATTCCATGGAGCCTTGATAGGATCGCCGAAGAGGTCCCATGGTATTACTTCCTTAGAGATAGGTTGAGCTAGCCATGGGGGGCTGACCCGTCGAGTCTCTTCCCTGGATGGAAGAACTGTTGGACTCTTAGGCGCGTCCTTAGGGTCAATGTAACTGTCCTTCGGAGGCATGACCCGCTGAACCACTCCGTCGCGCGGGAGAGTCTTGGGACTCATAGGACGTTCAATAATGGTGGTGCAGTTGTGCCAATCAATGTCCTTCCATCCCATATCCGGTTCCTGGCCATAAGGAATGAGCCAAGGAGGAATTTCTGGTCCCGAACTCGATGAAATCGATGTAGGCTCAGCTTCAATCTCAGCCAACCGTCGAGCCTTGTCCTCAAACACTTCAGCCCATTCTCCTGGATACGGCAGCACCTCAGTTCCTCCCTGAACCTCCGGACCCCGTGCAAAGGTCTTTTCAGAGAAGCCTGGATTGACACCATATGGCGCAGGCGCTGTCCAAAGCGCATCGTCCTTAACACGTGGTTCAGGACGAGGTGGTGCCTGGTACTGAAAGTAATACGGATGACATCGCAAAAGATCATCCTGCCGTTCGACATTATCGACCCAAGCGAACGGAAGATAACTAAACTGCGGAAACCCCTTCTGTAGCGTAGGGCATTCCTGGAAGCACTCTCGCCAGGGATGAACGCGCAGGAGAGAAGACGGGCAGACTTCCATACAGCCTACATTCGCCAGAATCTCCCACGCCTCCTTCAATCCCACGAATTGGTGATGCGCTTCACTCCACATCTCATAAAGATCGCCATGCTCAAGGAACAGTTCTGCCTCTTCCTCGGGACAGCTAGTCTGGTTGTGGAGGATAGACTCTACGAGCTTCTCGGCGTCCTTCTCAAGCTCATACATCAATGCACCGGTCTCGAGGAACTGATACCGAATATCCTCCTCGTAGGCGAAGACATCAGTGTTCATCTCGAGGGCCTGCCAGTCTTCAATGGGCTCCATTTGGTGAAGTACGCCGGACTCGTACATGTAGTGAGGATGGATGTTTATGTGGTAGGCCTGCCTACCACGACACATATCCCTGGGGTCCTTTGCGTTGCAGAAGAAGACCTGCCCGGGTGAGCAGCAGTCGCCATGGTAATGACATGTTGCGTCGCCAAATGGCCGCTTGTGCTCGCAGATCCCAGGTGGTTCGAGCGGATGGTAGACAGTTTTACCGGTAGTAGTGTTGATGATCGCTGGACGACGGGTCTCGCAGCGTGTGATGTGGACGACTTGTATGTAGCACATGGTGTTGAAGCGTATCTTTTAATCGCAGCGAGTAGCGTGTGGTGTAGCTTCGAGAGATTAGTTGAAGCTGGTAAAGTTAAAGAAAGGCATGGCGAAGTGCTTTTAACGAGTGGTAGCGAGGTCTGTGAGCGAAATGATAGATCATGTTCTACAAGTGTATCAATGTTCGGGTGGTGAAGACAAAGCAATGGTCTGTCTTGCAGGGGGTGTTAAAGAAGCCATTCATTGAAGAAAGGGCCCTGTCTTTCAGGCCAGTGAACACTTGCCTGTAACAATGCCTGAATGAGGCTTGTTCGCTTGTTCAGTCACTCACGCACAATGGTCATTTTCTGATTCATGTCAATTGTCTCTTTGAACAACATCGCTGACTTACATACTATCTCCTCGGAATAACCACCAACGGATCCTGTCCCTTTCTTAACGCCGTCATGAGTAACTGAATCCTCCCATCAATGCGTTTGTCCAAAATCTCACAAGCCTTTTCCGGCGACAGTCCCTTCTCTTCACACATTTCCTCCACCTTTCTCACAACTTTCTGCCTCACACCGACGTAATTGCTCGCGTATTTGCGTTCCTGCAACGTTCCCATTCGCCATCTTGTGCTGTACTTTTCCTCGAGGGATAGAATCGATGGGTTTCCTTTACTGCCGTGTTTCCATTCTTGCCATACTAACGTGACGGACTTGGGCATGCGGTGGTATTTGAACTTGCGCCCGGGTGGACCGCTGGCGTAGCGATATGCCACGGAACGAGGGGCGGAGTATCGGGTCTTTGTGGTTTCGAGCTCTTCGTCTGAGAGGGGTGGCGATGGTGTTGCTGGGGCGTTTGGTATGTCCTCCATCTCATCGTCGCTATCATCCTCCACCACCACCTCCTGCTCTTCATCTGTCTCTTCGTCCTCCTCGTCCTCCTCAAGATCAGGAGTAAAGTCAAAGTCCTTGTCCTCTCCATTGCTCAAGTCTGCGCCTGCATACGGAGAATTCCTCGTGTTGATGGCAGTCCATGATGAAGTGTTACGAAGTCGAAGACTTCGTAAAGTTGCTCTTGTTTGTCGCTTCACCTCGCGATGAGGCCTCAAGGGAGGATTCTTGCGCTTTGGTGCTCGTCGTCCAGTGCTTCGTACAGGAGGTGCTTCCAGGTCTGGCGTTGATGGTGATTCATCGAAACTCACGTGTCGAACGACTGCTGGTGAATTTTGAACCTCATCTTCACCATGAAAGACAATAGGCTTAGTAACTGGCTGCTCCACGCTCTGTTGAACTGGCATGTGATTCTCCGCTACGAGCCGTCTGACCTCGTCAAGATGCTCTCCCCCAAATGACTTTGCAATCTCAAGTTCAGCACATCCGCCAGTTGCAAACTTCCCTTCCTTCACATCCCTCATGAACCCAACAAATCCATCCATGAGAACAACATGCATCTGCAGTCTCATCTCCATTTCTCCCATCTTCCTCATCATCTCCTCATTCTGCCTCGCCAATTCCTCCGTTCTTTGTCTCTCAGCCTCCAACTCTGCTGTGTAATGCTCCTGCATATTCACAACAATCCTCGCAAGACTCATCGGCACTTTATCCACCTCCCGATTCATTTCCTCCTCCCTAGCCGGTGGAGCCACTAATTCCAGGGATTTGCGCCGGATCGGAAGCATCGTTTGACAAGGCTCCGAAGCTGACCTCCGGAGTGGACCCTCGAAGGCGGAGCGGCTCGTGGCCGGCGTTTCATTCGGCGAGATGAGCATCATGGGCTGTTTCTTGCAGATCGGCTGTGCCATTGTAAATCGGCTGTTAGAATTGCAGTTTCAGAAATCGGGCGGTCAATCGAGAGGCCCGGTCATTATATCATCACCAAGCTTGCGGACAGCGCTCGGTCCAAGCTATTGAACACCCGGAGGACAAAGAACAACGGGTCACGGACCTTCACGAGGTTTGAACATGAACATGTTTGCCTAAAAGTCAATCATTCTTGTCTTTAAACAATACTAACTATGCTTATGGTATAAATAGTAATAAATGCCGAAAATATCTGTTAAATAGTAACGCGCAGGTAAAATAAGATAAAATAAAATAGAGAATAAATAACTTCCCTCACCAGAATAGAAGCTTCATGCGACATCTCTTCATGTATCCGTAGATCATCCTTTCTTCTTTCCATCTTTCTTTCGCTCCAAATGCTATCAAATCATTATCTTCTTGTATCATGCAGGTGTTCTTTCTGTAAAATTAACTCGATGTAAAAGCCAACGGGTATATAACGCCAACGATGCGATGCGATGCGATATGTTATGCGGGGTGTTTTTAGTGTTTCTTTGTTCGTGGGATTGTTGGGTTTGTTCAGATGTAGGCCGTAGGTTGAGCATCGACCTTTCTGCGGCGCCAGAATTTCCATCCCTTGCGTCGCCGCGCAGACTTTCCTCCCGCCTTCTCAGCATGATCATCCTCAAGTTCAAGTCTATACCTTCTCACGCTGCCCGAGTCATCGTCGAACGGAACATGTTTATTCTCGCACGACACAAAACAGTCAGGTACAAGATGTCTCAGTACCCAGCCCTTGACACCGCGCGTCGCAGCGTCGATGGCGGCGTATTCAAGACGGCGAGTGCGGTCGCTGGTCCAGTAGTGTGTTGTCTGAGGCGGTGGTGAGGGGATGGGCGTGGGTTGCAAGCGGCGGTCGGGAACGGTATCGGCGAGCTGGATGGGATCTGGCGATGGGAAGTGGAAGAATGCGGCGGATTGCTTGGGGGGAGAAGTAGCTGTTGCGGTGCGTACGAGGTGGAGGGATTGGTTGGAGGTGCGTGTTGGCTGAACGGGGTGAGTCTTTGCTGCTCGACGGAGTGAAGGACGACGATCTCTGAAACGAGTTCTCACTCCTGAGCCGTTGCTACTACCGCTACGACTACCACTGCCATCCTTGGAAGAATCATTTGACGAGCGTCGACCAACAAGAAGGTGAGCGTTGTTAATAGTAGATCCGCCGTGGGAGGTATTAGAAGTAGAGGTTCGTCGGGGCGTGTTTGACTCATAACCTGAATCCTGTCGCTGCATCTTTGCCGTGCCAGGTCGACGCTCTCTCACCCAGTCCTTGCTACTCGGAGCTTCACGCTGCTGGCGCTGAAGCTCATGTTGAAGATGCTCGAGGTGTTGAAGAGTGGTTGTATCGTGGGTAATTGGTGGTCGAGGGGGAGACATGGGTTCAAACAACTCCGTGTCTGCAAAGCTATGGTATGTTGTACCTGAAGCTCTCGACTCAGACCTTTCCTCCATAATGGGCCAACATCCAACGATACCAAGCTGATCAGTCGAAGTATAAGTATAAGGCAAGGTGAATTGAATGTGAGATTGATTTGTGGCGAGTCGTTCCAGTAAAAGAAGGTAAATGGGTGTATGATGAGGTAGTAGAGGGTATTCACAATAGCACCCGTTTACTTATAATCCCCCAAAAAGCGACAGACACAAATCTCCGACCCAGCCCAGCCAAGGTCAAAGTCACCAACAACAACAAAAACGAAAGACAAGGTTAATGAATATATAAGGAAGGAGAAAAGGGGCGAATAAGGCTTTTCCACTTCTATTCCGCGGTGAAGCGAAGCGAAGGCGAAAAAAACCTGGTTGCGGGAGAAACAAAACAAGAGACCAAAAGTTGCGGTCTGCCTTTGTCTTGTTATTTAACTTAACCCAAGTTGAACCAAAGACACCCCAGTCGAGAAAAAGTTCAGGGCCCTAGCAGGGGCTCTAAGCGGGATGCTGGGGACCAGGGGTGTTGGATTGGCCTCTGGGCGGTGAAAGGATATGCACGACGGTGGTGGTGTCATGTACCTAAGGAATAGCGTTGATGAAATAGACGAGCAAGACTAGTTGGTATTTTTGATGGTGGATATTGGTTTGTAATGGGTACTGAAGAATGTCGGGTGTAAAAGCCGGGTATTTGCGTTATGGTGGGTTGAAGAGAAGTGAGGTTATTTATGAGTAACAATAAGCTTAAGCTAGAGAATGAGAGCAGAACAGACAAAGACAATACAAGTGAATGTCTGTCTACTTGACTCTCAATCAGCTCTGCCTTGCTCTATCACACGTCGTCAATCCCAAATCGAATGACCTTGACGATCTCAAGCGGTGCGTTGTTTTGGTCCTTCGGTCCTGTTTTTCTCTCTTCAAGCCCATCCCGTTAGTCCAAACCGTCAACCGATCACCACGAGAAAAATATCACCTTACCCAAACTTTAGCCAGGCCAGTGGATCTTGTTTGTTACTCAATTGGTGGAGTTGCGGTATGACCCACGACGGCTTTGCGCGTTGACGATCGGCTGCGGGATCGGAAGAAAAGAGAAAGTTATGGGGCTTTGCAGGAGGAGGTGGACCGAGAGAAAGCGAAAATGTGAAGTGCAGAGAAGAATGGAAAGATGTTGAGGATGTTGTATATGAAGTATGGAATGTGAAGCAGGGAATCATATGACGTGGACGGCTTGTAGGACCAGTCTTGGATATTCATCTTCACATGCTCTTGAGAGTGAAAATGAGAGACATGGGCTTGTATCACTGTATCCCCGACACAAACGAGAGTCCAAGTGTCTGGGGGTGGCCCGGCATGATGCCCGTCTTTACCTGTCTCTCTCTCTTTCACGTCCCTATTCATCCACTCGTCTAGCCTCAGTGTTTTCATCAGCTCAGGAACAGCACAAGTCGGCGGGTTACGGAACAAACATACCGAAAAGAATAAGCAGTCTAATCGATCTGGCCTGCAGGGACTGACATTTTCTTTTGCCTCTACACCTCCATTTCTATTGACACCAACGAGTTAGAAGGGGTCTAGCAGGGTTGGTCCCACGTCACGCAGGCGAGCGACAGGGGTTAATTGGGACTTGGCTTTTGGGCGGCCCGCTCTCATGTTGCTGCGCCTTTTTTCTGTCTGTCGGTCCGTCCGTTGGCGTTTACACTTCTCTAAGGCCGTGCTCTGTTTGTTTCTCTGTAGGATTGCACAAGACTTGAAGCCTTACCATAGTAGCTGAATAATGTACTCACAATACCAACTGAGCAACATTCATGATCACAGTCTCAAGATTATTATGCTTCATGGTATCCACGTGTCAAACATCAAGTGGGACACAGAATATGTACCGACGCATAACTCATCCATGTCTGCATACGTCGACCCGTCAATAGCTGAACCTGATATGCAAATCATCCCAAGGTCTCATTCATTTTTCGTCCGCTCTTTTTCGCACTGATCAGCTTACTTTTGATCCAGAAGTCACAGACCAGTTTCACGGAGCGCCTAAAATCACTCACTCACTCTAATCGCGGGGTGATCCCAGCGCCTGAAACACAGACCTCTTTTTTTTTGTACGCCGGGTCTTCCCGTGGCCTAAGGTATTTTGACGCCGTCGCTGAAAATGGGGTTCTGTTACGAGAGGAATCGTGAATGGGGTAAAGGCCTTGGCGAGCGCTTGGAACTTGTTGATATGGTCCCCCAGAAATAGAAGATCCAACGCATGACAACTCACTTTCGACCTGTGCCTGTGCCTGAATCATCGAGAACCTATCATCAGCGTATTTCGCAGCATGTGAAAGATAAGATGCGAAGAGCAGCCGAGGGGTTTCAGCCAGATCAGATTTCTGTGCATCTGATGCAATAAAACGACAACACCCTCTTTTTTGCATGACCATTCCTCGTCGTGGTAGAGTGATCTCGTGTTGCACATGATAACCTTAGGGGTTCCTTGGGGTGCCACGCCCAGGAACGAAAAAAGCGAACAGCCAACAGCCACCTACGAGCTGTGCCTCTACCAAGCTGCAAGTTAATCTCCAACCACCAACAAATCACTGCATGTTCCAAAACCTTTTCTTTTTATAAACGCCTATCTCTTCCTTATGCCCACTGGCTAAGACACATGACGCGCCCGGCATCGGAACCAATAGAGTCGTATCGATTACGAAAATTAACCTTCACATGTTCTTAAGAATGTGACGCTGTTTATGCAGCTTGACGATCGGTGGCTTGGTCATGTGCACGAGTGAAGCCGGTTACGGATGGGTGATCGGCAGAGAGTGCTGAGAATGGCAGTGGGTGATTGGGAATGGGGAAGAATGTTGATACGGGCTGAGACATTGGACGCCTTGCAGGTGATGAGTTGGACGTTTGAGTTGGCGACGTCGGTCAATGCACTTCCACTTGGGAGTTGCGTCATGACATTCGATGAGGATGGGTTAGAGATCATGAATTCGTTGGTCTCGGCTTTCTGGGCATCTTGGCCTTGAAGCATGAGGCAGAGTCACGACGGCGACATTTGCATATTGCGAAAATTACGGAAGATGCGAGGGGTCTTGGTGGCTGTTCTCTCTCGGCTTGGTCAACGTATTCCCATTCGTAAATGCGACACTGTCGTAAGATGCAGAAGGTTCCAGACGTCCAATTCATGAAAACTGCCTTGACCGCATCGATATTCAGTATCCTGCAGAGGGGAGGTCAAAGAGCTTGACACATGGACACTGAGCGATAAAAAGATTTAGGTGGTGTTGGTATAAGCTTAGGACTCTTTGATGACTTTATTTTGGCGTCTATTTCATGGCCTAAACTCTTCTTGCTTCCTGACGACTCGACGAAGACTGCACAATGGTCTCAAGCAAGTTAGATACTCGACGGACCCTGCTGGACGCCGTATACGAGCTATCCAATCGCCGACAAGACATTATTCGGAAAGCTTCACTCCTCACTTCACCTCGTAAACACATCTCTCAAACCACAATGATATAGGGTAGTGCTCCCAAAATAGCATCATCACAAAGCTGAGATTAAGTTCAGCCGTCTCGATGCGAAAGACCATTCTACCAATTGAACACAGCCCAGATACTGTAGTCGCTCATCGTCACAATGTTAGAATGTCCTTCGAGACTGTTCGTGGCTGAGTCCATATGAGCAAGATTCCCTCCCTCCACCAATTACGACCCGGCACTTCCGGAGATTTAGCATCACGTAATCTAACCTTACCCTGTTGACCAAGCTAGCTCTCATTCCAATACGAGGCATCTCACTTCCTCCTCTTCTCCATGTTATCGTTATGGATTTGTTAAGAAGACACGGCGGTCATGGACACGGTCACGAAGAGGAGGAGCATGGCCACGGCCATGGGCACCAGAGTGAGGATTCCGTGAGGCAGCACTTTCTCGCGTGTCTTTACTGGTATGTCTTGGCGATGGTGTTGATAATTGGTTCTGTCTCACGGTTAATATCTATTTTTATCGCTAAACAACGGTATGTTCACTCAAAAAACGTGGGAATAAGGCTGAGACATTGCAGGATAAAGAGAAGAGATGCTGGGGCCAGTTCGGATACCTCAACCTCGACTGTGGAGAAATTGTTTGATGCGCCAAAGGCTCTTGCATCAAGAGTATTTCGACTTCCAGTCCGGTCAGCGACTTTGTCAATTCGCAAGACAGTTGTTGTTGTCGCGTACACAGCATTCGTGGCGGGTCTTGTAACATACAAGTCCATTCACCACGATGCTAATTTCCACGAGCGCATCGCGTTTCGCGCAGCTTGGATAACCGCGACACAGACGTCACTACCCTTCCTCCTAGCTGTGCGCGTCAACCCAATTGGTTTATTACTCGGAACTTCGTACGAGAGACTCAATTGGTTTCACAGATGGGTGTCAAGGGTCTTCTTCGCAAGCGCAACCATCCACGGCGGCTTCTTCGCATGGGAATGGCTAGCCGCCAGCTTCTTCTGGACCGAGATCAAGACCGTCAAGATGGTACTACCGGGAATCGGAGCGTGGTTCATCCTAGCTTGGACGGTTGTGTCGACGCTGCCCTTCTTCCGACGTATGAAGTACGAACTCTTCGTGGTACAGCATATCATCTCCGTCGTACTCCTTCTCGTCTTTTTGGTTCTCCACGTTCCCGACCATCACCTCTTTAGCATCTGGTGCGCCGTGGGCGTTTTTGCATATGATGTAGTGACACGCTCGGCGAACCCGATCTGGCGGAACCTGCGGCTTCGGTTTTCGGCGAACCCATCTGTGAGATACGCATACGACGCCAGCATCCAAGCAGTCGACGACGAATTAACCACCATGACTATTCGAAATGTTGGCTTCAAGTGGAAGCCGGGACAGCATGTTTTGCTTTGGTCGCCGACTTTCCGATGGGAGACACCGCATCCGTTCACGATTGCCAATATTCCGGACTCCGAAAGCAAGAATCAGGATGTTCAGCTTACGATCAAGACGAAGACCGGATTGACGAGGGACCTTAATGATTGGGCAAGGAGGACGGGATTGAGGGGTGATAACGGGAGCATGAGGGTTATGCTTACAGGGCCTTTTGGTGTGGCGCCCAACTGGAAGCAGTATGAGAATGTTGTTCTTGTCGCTGCGTCGACGGGAGGATCGTTCACCACGCCTGTTCTCGAGGATCTACTTTCGACGCAATCGCCGGGATGTGTTCGCAAGATCAATGCTTTGTATATTGTTCGTCGGAGGGCGCATGCGGAGCCCTATCTTCAGCGCATATCACGTGTGCTATCGAGGGCCAAGGAGATGGGTATTTCTGTGAATGTTCAAGTCGCGGTAACGAAGGGCGGCGGTACCGTTTCCGATGCCGTTCTTCGTGACGACGCGAACGCAAGTCGTGAAAGATTGATCGACGAGCCTACGAGAGGCCCAAGTGTTGAACTGGAGCGCTTCTCAATAGACTCCAGTGCCTCTTCAGAGAGTGGCAGGGAGGAGCAGCTGCTGAAGGAGGAGATGGATATGGACTTCGATGGGGCACATGCGTCGGCTATTGAACATACAGAAGGTCGACCCGAGATCGCAACGTTCATCAGAACGGCGGTTGGTAATGTTCCTGGGAACGTTGCTATTGCTGTGTGTGGCGGTGATGCGATAGAGAAGGTTGTCAAGACGAGTGTTGCGTCGATAAGAAGGGAGAGAAGCAGGGATGGAGGAGTAGGGGACATATACTTGCATGTTGAGCGATCTGATATTTGAGCGCAGGCGGTTTAATGTTAATTTTGTGCCAAAGAATGACTCCCAAACAGAAGAAGCTCCTGGAGAAATCCTCAAACCCCTTTTCTAAGTGATGACAAGCTTTGGGTAAGTTTAGTGTATCTCATCAAGCCTTTAGACCAGTCGGTTTAGGATTCTCACCTAATATTAGAAGTTTTCTTGCTTCCTGGGCCAGATTGACTTCAGTGGATGGTTTATCACCCAGCACCTGAACGTTGACCATCTCCAGTGCCAGAGCCTCAGAGTTCTATCCTCAGGCCTCAGCCCCTGACGGTTGAACTCTGAATGAGCCGCTGGTAGCCTTGTGTGCAGCCTCGCAAAATGCGAGGGCATCGCAGCTGCCACTGCCAGAGCGGGCAGTGGCAGAACAGCCAGATGAATCATCTAATCCCCTGAACAATATCTCATCACCACAACAAGACGGGATGAGCTCAAACTTCTACTCTTCCACCCGCGCACAAGCATCTCCTTGGAGTTTTATTCTTCATAAATCATCACGCCATATAACCCTCATTACCACAAGAATACATTACACTCAGCACAAACATCCTTCGCTGTAGCAGCTCGTCATCATGTCTACTCAGCACAACTACCTCGAGGAAGACGACGACTTCTCCGAGTTCTACAACAATCCCCTCTACAAGCGCGTCTCTGACCTGACCGACCATGAGCGAAAGTATGCTTGCCCACCACCTCCCCTCCCTCGTCCTCATCGAGACAATGGCCCCAGAG
>JAAOAK010000171.1:0-11871 GCA_013396175.1 Fusarium denticulatum | reverse complement strand
TTTATAGAGCTATAGTATTACTAGAGCTGCTCAGTATAGCGTTAAGGTTTTTCTAATACTTAATATCCTGCTTAGCAGATTAGTAAATAGAGTTAAGTAAATAGAAAAGGAGTTTACTATATTTCTTTAATGTTAAAATTAAGAGAGTATAAATTATAGTTATTGATTTTAAATTTTAAAATTAAATACTATAATTTTATTTCAATTAGCTTTAAGTAATTTAACTAATAAATAAATATAAAGTAATAATAAAGATTTATAAAGATTTAAAGAAATCAGGTTAAATTTTGAATAAATTAATTAGTAAAAAAGTTAAATTTTAAAATTTATATAATATTTTATAAGAACTTTAATTATTATAAATATTAATATTAATATTTTATTATATAAATATATAAAAGTACCCTACTATACTTATATTAATCATTTACTATTGCTTTAATGCCTATTTTAACTAAAAAATCTATATATAGCACTACTACCTAAGGGCTGCGCTACGTACAGACAAAGCTGCTTCAGGTTGTATTTTTGCCTACTTGGATCCGTAGCGATTGATCCGAACGTATCGTATCGATCAGGGCCTAAAGATTGTCATGATCCACCAAGCTTAAGTCTATTCAAGTTAGCTTTCTATTACTGTCAACTCATGCGGGGTTAATAGGCGCCAGAAACCCCGTTTTTACTAGTCTGGCTTAGTCTAGCCTAGGAACACAGACAACCCCGCAACTTCGGAACCGTTCAGCTGAGCCGGCTTGACTCGACCAGGCAACCATTTTCGAATTTCTGTAGCCGTCGGAAGCTAAGCAAGCTCCTGAAAAACTTGCCGGGGTGAACCGTTTTAAATCATACATCTACCGAAGTCCATAATAGTTTCTTTACAAGACCGGATCCGAATCGGCTGCACCTCCTACCACCATCTAATAATTGCTAGAGTCGCTCCAGAGCAATTCCTCTTGCGGTTCAATTATCGCTGTTATTATGCCAGGCCGTACGGAACAGCCGCCGGAGTGTACTTCACCGGCACCGGCTGAAAATCGCCAGCTTCCTACAAGAGTGTCCAAGGCATGCCGTCGATGCCGCCGGAACAAAAGCAGAGTATGTAACGCTGCTTGCCGTGTCAGGTACTAGCAAGTCATCTAGCTGACAGTGCCATAGTGTGATTCTTTCCGGCCTTGTTCCCTATGCCAGAGGGCCAATGTAGAGTGCGAGCCAGAAACACTAGATCAAGGATCGAAGGGTAAAACCAAATCCAATGGTCACCGTCGACTAGCGAGGCTCCGGCAGTAAGTAGATAGATGTAGTGGCTCTTTGTGGTCCGACTGATAACAATAAATCCAAGGCGGACCCAACAAGCAAACCGGAGCAGTAGCCGCGATGCCTTGCCCGTCTCAGCGCCGCCTGCTCAACAACAGCCTTTACTTAGCCATGGAAACACTTCTGCTGAAGAGGTAGATGGCAGGGATATCTCGGAACCAGCAGAGCCAGTCAGTCCGTGCGAGCCCCTGGATTATGGAGAATCCGAATCGGCCATGGGCTTTGCTCGAAAAGTATGTGCTTCGTCCTCATTACGGCTTGGCCTTGATTTACAAGACGTGCCAGATCTACAGATTAGGAAGCCAGACCATTGATCAGCACCAATGCTCTGCTATTCCTGATGGGGCATTTGGTACCAGGACTCCTCTGGCCAGGTCCTGCGAAAAGCGCTTACCGATATCCACTATTCTAGGTGGCCGGTTTCCGAAAGAGAGTGACATTGATTCACTACTAGAAGATTATTTCGAATCTGTACACTGGTTTTCGCTGGTAATATACGAACCAAAATTCCGCAAACGGCTAATTGATATCAAGGACGGTTACGCATATCCCGCAGAGGCGCCATTCTTGACGTTGCTCTCGATTATTTTATGCATGGCAGCGTGGTATCGGTCAAAAAGATGCGATAGCGAAGACAAAGGTGAAGAGTGGCGGCGTTGGAGCGATGACCTGTTGAAGGTTGTTGAGTCTCGCCTGATACACATTATGGACCAGCATTCCATTGCCGCTATTCAGACTCTCATACTGCTAGGATCGCACCATGTCTATCATGGTCGGCCTAACTTGTCATTCGCCTTGTTAGGTGCGACTATCAAGATATCGCATGCTATGGGTTTCCATCGTAATCTATCCAGCGAATGCTTCGATGATGTCGAAGAGCGAAAAAGAATATGGTGGACTATCTATACCTGGGATAGGTATGTTTTATGTGATGACAGACTATCCATCTCCCCTTTGAACGGCAATACTGATGGCTTTGATGTATCAGGTTTGCTTCCATTTCCTTCGGCCGGCCGTTGAGTATCAATGACGAAGACTGCAACGTGTGCATGCCCTGCGAGTTTCTCGAGTCTCCCTATTTCAAACCCGAGTCAATCGAACAAGGATTACCTCTTATCCAATATTCACCGTATCAGACCCAACTGAACACGCTCTATCTCCTGGCCTCTCCCGCCTTGAAGACGATATTCGGCTCCATATCAGCGCAATCAGCCGGTCAACATTTCGACACCGAGTATCGATCACTGGTCAAGGATGTAACGCAGAAGCTATTAAATTGGCGACGAGACTTGCCGTCCTTCTTGTCTCTGGACCTGAATCGAGACTATGCCCCGAACAATACCCAATGGGGCATCCGGGCGCATTATTTACAGTCTCTATCGCTACAGTTGACATTTGACAATGTGTTGATTGTGCTGCATCGTCCATTTCTAGCTCGTCAAATTGAGAATCTATCTATCCAGACTCCAGGTAGTTTACCTGGGTTTGATGGCTCTTCCTCGGGTCAGCCAATGCAGTCGCATGTGCCTTCACACCACAGCACGTCGCCGTCTCACAATGGCCAGTCTCCTGGATTTGAAGCAAATGCCAGCTCCGAACACTGGTGGAGTGCGGCAGTCCGGACTGCTCGCATTACTGATTTACCGCATCTAACCCAGCTAGCTACCGATAGCCACCTGATAGCGTTTATGGCCATGAACTTATTTCATGCGGCCATCGTGCTGACTCTGGTCGCCCTCTCTGAGCCGCTTTCAGACCCGGCTCAAGCAGTCAAGCGAACCATCACTAGAGTTTTTCAGCTGCAGGAGATGTTAGGGCAGCAGTCAGCCCTAGCCAGCCAAAGTAGCACTGTCCTCAAGAATCTTATATTTCTGCTCCTTCGTCGCGAAGGAGAGGCTATGCTTGGTCCGGCGGCGTCCAAACCAGGACTTGACAATAATACCCAAACAAGGCATCATCGACTCACTGCTGATACCGATCGCAGCCCCATACCAATTGAGCACTCTCTTCGCCTCCCCTTGGAAGCGGCGCTCAACACAGATAAACAGGCCAATAGAACAGCCAGATCGGATCTGAGCACCGCACAGCGATTGAATCAGAGCTTGGCATCAGTTCAACAGGGTGAGTGGGCTTCTGTCACCCAGCATTATTCTCAGCCTTCAGCTAACCCATTTACTAGTTATCCCACCTTTCTATGACGAGTCTGTCCATAATAACTTGTTCCCTGTTCCAAGGAATACAGCTGTTGAGCATGAGCCAGTGCCGCCCCCACAACATCAAATATGGTTCCCTATCGGCGGCTTTCAAGGATCATTGGAAGCTCTAGAGCATAATGAAAATGCGGTAGATTACGGGGCAAATGGTCTATTCTGGCTTTGGGACTCTACATGGGCTGGTTAGGTATCTTGAATAAATAATATGTAAGAGACTGAGAATAAAATAAATTTACACTCTATAAGGTTCTGATTGCTTAAGTCTGGACTATAATATATACAGTAGAGTGACTGCTATCGCTGACAGTTAATATCACCTGGCTATTGTCTCGATACAGTGCAGACTGACATAACGGAATTCAGGTGGTAACATTCGCACTGACACGTTTCAACCATCATCGTAACATCATCATAATATCATCATCGCTTTACCCTAGTCTTGTTGTACAGACTTGTCGAAGAAGCAAGGGTGTTACGGTTCCGGCGGATGTGAATCAATGGGTCATGAATGGGGCCCGTGGTGGATTGGCGCTAACTAACTATATACCTACCTTGGCTAGCCTAATGGGGTTGTCTCAACTCTCCTCGCTTGTGGAGCTAATGAACTCGTGTCAAAATACGCGTATTGTCGGCGAGCTTGTATTGATTAAGGCGGAGAATCTATTCCTATTACGATTGACGCTTTGCCCCAGAATTCTCTAAACGTGGGGACTGTCTGTTATGATTTAGACGCGGGGGACTTTAGGCAACTGTAGATATATAATCTGGGGCCCCAGACCTTTAATTATTACCTACAAGTACTAGATGAACTGTACCCTGTTTACTTATCTATACGATCTTCCTTAACTTCTTTGACTATTAAACTGAATATAATGGCAAAGCCGCCGTCGCCGACTTTTATGGAGACTGCTCCAACTCGCGCCAACGACGATGACGTTCCCGTCACAGAAGTCTCATGGCTCGAGGCTAAACTCAAGCCAAAGAGCGTCCACGCTCGTTATCCCTTTAAAGGAAAAGCTCTTCTCTGGATGACTTGCGCTTTCGGAAGTCTTGGAGATGCCTTGTTTGGCTATGATCAGGGTAAGTTTTTACTCTGTTGTCAAGGATATTGTTTCGTTTGCCCTGACACCATACATAGGTATTGTGGCCGGCCTGCTAGTTAATCCAATTTTTCTCTCTCGCTTTTTCGCCGATTATGGCGGCGCGGACGGAACGAGCGACAATATTGACCCTTCTATCACGGGTATTCTCGTGGCATGCCTTCAGGTCACAGCAGCTCTGGGTTCCCTTGTTGCCGGTAGCCTTGGAGACATGGTAGGGCGAAAGAGGTGTGTTCGGATAGGTGGTTTAATCTACTTTGCTACTGCTTTCATTCAGGCTTTTGCCCCTGGCTTCAAGACATTCATTGCTGGTCGTGCTCTGCAGGGCCTGGGCGTTGGCTTCCTTTCCATGACTGTTCCTGTCATCCAGACCGAGATTGCCGCACCGCATCGCCGAGGTTTGATGGTTGGTGTTGAATACACATTTCTTATTGGTGGTTATGCACTTTCAACCTGGGTCGACTTCGGCTTCTACTATCTCATTCCCAAAAGCGAGTCCTGGCAAGGCCCCTACTTCATCCAGATGGGACTTGCCTTTATCCTCTGCTCTATGTCCTTGATTCTTCCGGAGACTCCCCGCTGGCTGGCACGCAATGGCTTTGCAAAAGAATGTCTCCAGACCGTCGCGGATCTCCACACACCAGACGGCAATACTCAGGCCGAGCATGTCCAGCAGGTGATGTCGGAGATCAAAGAGGCTGTCCGCTACGAAGCAACCTTGAAGAAGTCAACCTGGCTGGAGATGTTTACCCGGTATCGAAAACGTACCATTGTTGGTATCACAGCACAGATGTTTGCTCAGCTCAATGGCATCAATGTCATTTCATTTTACCTACCTACCACCCTTGCTAAGGCGGGCATGAGCCAGGAAAAGTCCTTGCTCTACACAGCTGCTAACTCCATCTCCTATGTCGCTGCCACTATTCTTACTTGGTGGTTGGCCGATAGATGGGGACGACGTCCTCTCCTAATTCTCGGTGGTGGGTAGATGACCTTAGTGCGTTTGAGCAAGGCTAACAATGGACTGTCACAGGTATTCTCATGGCTATAGCCCTCTGCATAGTTTGTGCATTTACCGAGGCCCAAACCCTCAACATTAACACACAGGCGCATGGCATATATGCTTTCGTTGTCATTTACAACGCCATCTACGGCTTCACCTGGGGCCCAATCCCTTGGCTGCTACCTGCTGAAGTCTTCCCCCTTCGCGCTCGAAGCAAAGGCATGGCACTTGCTACATGCTCCAACTGGCTATTTAACTTTGCTATTGGTATGTCGGCGCCAGATGCTTTCAGCGGCATTGGGGGATACTACTATGTCATTATTGCGGGCTTTTGTCTGATTTCTGTTGGACTTGCATACTTCTACTATGTTGAGACTGCAGGCCATACACTTGAAGAAATTGCATTGGCATTTGGTGACAAGGCGTTTATAGATAATGATAGTGTAGTAGTTTAGGCAGTATATTTAAGACAAGACAATGCTGTTAAGAGTAATGGGGTCCAGCTGCATCACAACTGCTGGGATGAGTGAGCCTTCTTCATCAAGACAGAGAGAAAGTCTGCAGTAACTTTCTTCACCGCCCACAACATCTGCAACACCTGAGAACAAAAGAATTCACTAACAAAAGTCATGCACGATGTAATGCCACATATCACGTAATGTCGCTCCTCCTAATCTCAAGGGAATATAAACTCACTTCTTGTGGCAGAGTCACTTTTGCTTTTCATTACAGCATTCAGCGATAACCTTTCCAAACATGGAAAACGACTACCTGGATAAGTTTCTTGATTCCAAAGCCATACATTTCTAATCTAGATATGGCAAGTGATAATCCTTGGATCGGCCAACGGACAGGCGAGGCCGACCACGTTCCACCGGCCTTGGATGAGTTCGACGTGAACTTTGAAGAGATTGACCTGGATGGCTCAGATGTCCCATACTATCTGTCCCTTGCGGAAGATTGCTGGGACTATATCGTCCAACCCCTCTCAGATGCACTGAGACCCCTACGAGGACTTCCCCAACTTGATCATGCCTGTTCGTTTCCGGATGGGCCGTTTCTTCGTCGACTCCTCCCCGTCATTCTCGTTAAAGTCGCCGAGCGGTATGAACCTGGAGCAGGCTTTGTTGTCAGTATCATCGTCTGTCTCACGCCTCATATCTTGGAACAGCTCCGTCCAATTACTCTGAGTAACGAGCAACGTGTGGCGCTGCAGTTTCTTGGCACGCTTATCCTTTATGCGTTCATTCTACGATTCGAAAGCCACCTTGAGGAATAGGAAAAAGTCAAAAATGGCGTTCCCGAACTGTATGCTGAAGGTGGCATGACGAGAGGTCTCAGCGTGAAAGGTAGTTGTCTTACGTTGATGTTGCTAGCTGTGGGGGATATGGGAGATTGGACATATTTGGAAACCTCATATTCTTTAAATTATGGGTAGAAATTGTCATTTACATTAGAAGGTTGGCGGTGTTTTTGATCATTCTTACAAAATAAAGACACATTATATCTGCTGTTGGGCATACAGACCTCCTAAATATAGTAAATAGCTTTACTACTCTATTACCTATAATCTAGAAATAAAAGCTATAAATAAATCTCTTTATATTCCCTTGACTAGAGAACCTATATAATATATTATATATATTGACATAAGTTAACTATCTTTTTCTTTACTTTAATCCCTATTATAACAGCAACTGCCATTAATCAGCCTTTAAGAGGTCTAAAGGGCGAAACTTTAGTAACAACGCCTGACTTGCTGAAGTCTGTGGTGCGGTATTTCGCTGAGTTGCTTCCTGTCTGTGATTCATATACTGCGACCGTCAAGTCTTGTGTTTTCATATGCTCCTATAGCCAACGCCTAGCATCAATGGAACTGAATAACGAAAATGAGCATCTTGTGGTTTCCTTAGCAGAGAAACGTCGGCCTAGTACAAGATGCGAGTATCTATTCCTGGCGCAGAGCCGTTTAATTAGCTTTATTGAAGAAAATTGGGCTAAATTTGACTTCTTGCACTTAGTAATACAGCAGTTGTTTCATTGAGGCGTTACTTGAGAGATGATAAATCAAGCTCAGCCTCACAAAGAAATATTCTCGATATCGGATCTTCTGGTGATTGGGCAGCATCATACACATGCCGAGTTAAACTCTGATACCAATAATCTTTACCGGGCCAACAAGCGTTGCAGGGCTGATAGAGTGGGCCCTACACAGCCTCAGGACGGGTCCTCTCGTTCTCGCATCATACTATGATTGGTCAGTCTGACGTTTCCACGAGTTACTCCGTACAGGAGACATAACAGGGATGGCCCGGCCCCACATCGAGTTGTTAGATGTCCAACCGCGTCATCCGAACGCGGCTTTTCTTGATATTCGACGACTAGGCTGAGATGGCTATTGTCAAGGCAGCTCAGACTCATCGCAAGTCAACCTCTTACGGAACAAGATAGACCATGAAGATAGGCCGACTCAGTTTAAGCTGCTCTTTCCCTGTCATTTTCGCCTACTTGCTCGGCATCGCCATCTGTATATTGAAGCCATGAGAAGACTTGGCTATCGGAAGTCGCGAAAAGGGTGTGTACGGTGCAAGCAGAGAAGAGTCAAGGTGGGTAGCCTGTTGATAATGTGACGTGTGATCTGCTAATTGATTTCCTGGGTCTAGTGCAACGAAAAGGTCCCTTGTGCAGCATGTACCAGACACCAACTCCCGTGTAGCCTTGAGTCACCTAATGCAGCCCCAACTCAACTGCCAAGAAGAGACAATACAGGAACGTTGGTCAGTGAAAATGTGGGTAAATATACTCTAGTTTTATATATTTGCCTTGATTTTCTCATCAATCATCGCAGCAAACTTCCTCAATCAGCTCGCCATCAGAAGCTGGCAAAGATCAAACTTCACGATCACCTACAACCGGTCTATTCTCATACTTTAATCACATCCAATACGGCTCAATAGGTTCAGATAACCAAGCCTGGATACTCGATATCGAACTTATGCACCATTACACGGTCGAAGGCCATCGAACCCTCTATGCACCTTGCCACCATGACAGAAAAGTCCTGCAAGCTGTTATTCCTCGCGAAGGACTCACCCAACCCTTCTTACTCCACCAGATATTGGCATTTTCAGCACTTCATCTTGCATATCTGAGCCCGGACTACCGTCACAAATACCTCATCCAAGCTTCACAGCATCAGGGCATAGCTATCAGCACTATGAATTCTATGTTAGCCAAATCATGGGATCCGAACGCATGCCATGCACTCTACGGAACCTCAATGTTCGTCACTATCAGTGCTTTCGGAACGTTCCCTAGCTGTGATAGGTATAATACGTTCCAACCTATTGATAGCCTTATCGATATCTTTGTACTCGCACGTGGTATGCACACCATACTCTGTTCTTCAGAGGAGGATATCCAAAAAGGACCTTTAGGGAAACTCGTGTCTGGATGCAACTGCGAACCAGCCAGTCCATCAAGTTGCCTCGCGATAATAACGCCTCAACTGAAAGACCTTATAACACAGTCCGGGGAGCAGGCGCTCCACATTAGCGAGGACAATCGGAAGACTCTCGTAGGGACCTTGGGTGCTCTACTAGAAAGCATCGAATTTGCTGCGGGTAATAAGATGATTGCATCGGTACCAGAGCAAATTGTCATTCTCGGCTGGCCTATGAAGTTTCCGAGTGCATTCCTGACTCTGTTACGGAGCAAGGATCCCATGGCTATGGTTATTTTGTCGTACTACTGTGTGTTGCTGCAGTCTGGTGAGATGAAATGTTGGTATTTTGAGGGCTGGTCGAGTGTTTTAATGAGGCCTATCATTGCGAGCGTCGCTGGTACACCATGGGAGGAATTAATTAAGTGGCCGATAGACACGATTGAGAATATGGTGGCAAAGACTCTAGAGAAGCCATCATCCATGCAAGGGTCAAAGTTTGCATAATCAAGATAGAGTTATTTAGTAGTTATGTCAAGATGATCTAATGGTAATCAAATGATAACTCATCTCAATGCAAACATAATCATTATATGGAAGCCACGCCAATCATAGAGCGCCATGGAGAATTTGTGGGCACCTGATTCCAGAACCGAGTTATTCAACCTTAGTTAGCCCGCATGTTGCACCTGAAATCATGTAAAGTCCATCATCTACGAGCCTGGCCGATCCTGAACCCAAGCGAAGATGGACCGACTCTTGACGAAAGAACAGCCTGGCATTTATTGTTTGCGTCGGCTGTTAGTTGACAATCAAGTTTGTGAAGAAATTTAGTGGCGCTTGCATGACATGTGGCGTACAGATTCAGCAAGAGGGTAACGGGGACATGGACAATACTAACACCCCGATCCCGCCCATTAGCTAGGACAAATAAAGGGTAGGTCCACATTTTTACAACATTAATTAAATTATTTCCCACCGGCTTGGATTCCCTTTTCTAAAAACATTTTACTATTGCTTCCGCTGCCAGTTCCTCCTCTCTAGTAGCAAACTCGACCCTAGGAACCTAGACTGAGAAGCTTACAGAACTACTTACTTATCGCCTCATCCTCTCCCGCACAATATGGCAGCGACTCGAAAGTTTCTTGGAAAGGCATTTGATCGTCTTATAGGAAAGCAACTATGCCTCCCGCCAGAAACTTGCAATTATGCGACTCAAGTTGTGACCATTCCCCTTCCAGATGTGCCCACGCTTGCTGCGACACTCTATCAGCCCCTAGGACAGTCGCCATTAGGAACAGTCTTGGTCCGTGGCCCGTACGGACGTGGGCTGATGATAGCAACGGGCTCTGCGCGCGTGTTTGCGTCCCGGGGTTACCAAGTCTTGTTTGTTAGCAGTCGCGGCACGTTTGGATCTACGGGAACATTCAATGGAGGCAGTTCGGAGGCTCGAGACGGGCACGGCGTGGTAACCTGGATGCGGCAGCAGCCCTGGTACACGGGCTCGTTTGCAACTTTGGGTATGTCATACTCTGGTTTTACTCAATGGGCTCTTCTCAGCGACCCTCCTAGCGATATGGTAGCCGCCGTTATTCTTGCAGCTCCACATGACTACGCTAAACATGTCTGGGGCACGGGGGCTTTCAATATGCAGCACATATCTTGGAGTCACACTATTGTCACACAGGAAACGGCCAGCTTGGTGGAGCGCTATAAAGCTATGGACACCCTGAAATACCTTTTACCGATCATCCAGGCTGTACCATTGGCTGATGGTGTCAACTCTCATTTTTCTGGCCCACGCGCGGCGCCTTGGCTCTCACATGCGATCAATTGTCCTGATCCAGATGACCCTAGTTGGGCACCTTTAAGACACAATCAAGCCCTCGATCGAACAAATATCCCTGTCCTGCTCATAACAGGATGGCAAGACATATTTTTTGAACAGACAATGGAGCAGTATGAGAGGCTCAGTACCCGTGGATGTACAGTGTCTCTCATCGTCGGCCCTTGGACTCATCTGCAGATTTTGAACAAAACCTCAGCGCCTACAATGCTGGAGTGGCTTCACAGATACGTAGCCGGTGACAAAAGCGTTCGAAAGATGATGCCAGTGCAAATATATGTCCAAGGCCTGACAACATCTGAGTGGCTAGAGCTCCCAAGTTGGCCCCCATCAACAACTCCCCATACTCTCTACCTTGCTGGAAGGAATGAGCTTAGTCATCAACCGCCCCCAGCTCATACTGAGCCTTCCAGCTTTGTCTTTGATCCTGCAGACCCTACACCGGCCGTCGGTGGGCCAATGCTTACAGGAGGTGGAACAGTCGACGACAGTACTCTCACTGCAAGGCGAGATGTTGTGACATTCACCAGCGAACCTATCTCAAGAACTATGAAGGTTTTAGGGAAACCTTGTGTGAGAATAACACATTCAAGTGACCGGCAGTGCTTCGATCTACTAGTACGTCTAAGCGTTGTAGATGCACGAGGTAAATCGCATAATATTACGCAAAGATACTTGCGGCTCTCGTCGACAGACACTAAACAACTTATAAATGTTTCATTGCCAGACACGGCTTTCACTCTTAACCCCGGGGATCGGTGGCGAATTACTGTCGGAGGAGCAGCGTTTCCTATGTACTCCCGAAATTATCCAGGCAAGGTGCACCCTGAGGTATCTAGCAAGTTTCAAGCTACACGCCATGTTCTCTATTATAGTAAACTAGATATTTCTAAAGTTATTCTCCCTATACTTTAGAAAATAGCTTATAATAATAGTTTAAAAATAATAATTTT
>JAAOAK010000170.1:0-30664 GCA_013396175.1 Fusarium denticulatum | reverse complement strand
TTTAAACTTCTTTAAATAATAATAATTATTTAACATAATTTTAATATAAAAAACCTATAACCTAAACTTAACTGTTTAATAATATTTCCTTTAGTTTTTCTAGCCATATTTTTCTTTTCTAGCTTTTTTAATTATATTCTGCTTTTTACTGCCTTTTTTCTATCTAGACCTCTCCTTTTTAGCTTTTTTATTTCTTTCTTTCTTATTTACTTTTTTACTTTTTTATTTTTATTTATAATAAATTTCTACTTTTCTTTACTAGATTTTAATTAAAGAAAAATACCAAGGTAAAGATAGCTTAGATAGTTAATACTAACCCTATCTTAGCCCTATATCCTTATTAGTCTATGCCCTGCCTTTAGGGGTTAGTAGTTTAGCCTAAACTGCTGCTGGCCTACTACTTAGGTAATATAAGACATAAGTAGAGAATAGACAGTAGGGTATTCTATTAACAGTGTTTATTCTAAGAAAATGATATAATATACTATATATAAGGTATATAATATAAGCATTAGCAATAAGGTCTATTAACTTAAAATAACACTCTTAGCAAATCAGGTCAGGCAGTATACAGCATACTATATTATATACTATAGAAAAGAATTAGCTAATAGCTAAAGATAGTATATAGAATAAAGTTAATACATTATATCAGCTGCCGCAAGGCCAGTCCCTAAGCCGTGCAGTATTCTGCTTTATTCTTTATCGCTAGTGAAGCCATGGAAATTGGCAATAACGCCAATCGATGACACTGTAAAAAGCCCGACTACCTAGGAATTATCCTAGTTTGAGCGATGAGAGGAGGCTCGACGTCGGGCAGCACTTGAGACAGCCTTTGTGCTTATGGCCTTAGCATGGTCAATCACCACATCCTGGTACTCCTGCGTGCCATAAAAGATAGCATAGTCATCGTAAGGGTTTGCACCACTTGGAAAGTTTGTCCCGAATTGCCAAAAACTATCATACGCAATATCACTATCAATGATCGTTTGTTGCCACTCTTGCAAGATAGCTGTGCGGTTTGAGGCTGTGCTCTCAACGCCATATTCTTCTAGAACGATAGGTTTGCCGTACTTGAGCGCCAGTGCCGCGTGGTCACGGATCCATTGGTTGCCCCAGGGATACGTGTAGCCCCAGCCGATTGGGTACATGTCAACAGTACCGTAGTCAAGTGTTGAGACCTTCAGATTGGCTTCAAAATCGATTCCCTCGGAGCAGGAGTACGCATAACCGAGGCTAGTGTCGTCAGAACAGAGCCAGCCTTCGTCGCCCAAGGACACACGATGTTTTGGATCTAGAGATTTGATGAAGCTTGATAAATCTGTGGCCCAGTTGGTGATTACACTGGTGTCGCAGTTCTGGCACCTTGGTTCGTTGCAGAGCTGCCAGGAGAAGATGGCGGGAGAGTCCTTGTACCGATTGACGATGAAGGTTACGTAGTCCTTGTAAGCTTTCTGAGCCTCTGTATGGGTCCAAAAGGTCTCGTGGGTGCATCCAAAGTAGGCACAGTAAGTGTTGATCCCGCCCAGGTCATCCCAGTTGTTCAGCATGGGAAGAACCAGCTGGATGCCGTGCTTCTCTGCGGCAGCAACAGCGGCGTCAAGGCGCGCGATGCCGTTGGTGCCATTATTGATCTTGATGGTTTTCTTGGTCGTGTCAAGGAATTGGAAGTAGACAGGCTGATCAGTTCCTGTGTTGGTGTTGCCAAATGCCCAGACACGAGTGACCTTGAGTCCACTGTCAGCTATCTGAGACATGGCTTGTTCAACATCGTCATCTGACGTGAGGTGGCTCATCCACCAGGTGTTGGTGCCAGCGAAGTATTGGTTCTTCCCATCGATGTTGAAGACTGGTGCCACTTCTCTCTGTCTTGGCCGGCTCTTTACGGCCGATGCCGCTGCAAGAGCAGTCAGAACGAGTGAAATGAATAATCTCATGCTGTTGAAGATGCAGGTTGTCTGGGCTGGAGGTGTAGTCAGTAAGATGAGTGATTCGGCTTGCAGTGAGCAGTGGCTAGTTATCTAGAGGGATTTATATATGTAGTCGTACATGAATCCTACGGGATAATGATGGCTCCCGGTGTGTTGATGTAGAACAAGGGACTGAAACATCCTCCGGGGACAGTTAATTAAACGCGCCTCAACTTCCCAAGGTCCGAACCGAAAGTAGCAATATTTCTGCGTATCATCTTCGGGGTGCCTGAGCAAGTTTACCCTTTAGCCCGTTGACAATTTTGATCAAACCATGTTCCCGTCAATAGTGCTATTACAGACTGATTGCAAGTGGCATGGACCTGACACGTCGACATTATATAATAAGAATAGCCTGACTCTAACTTCCTGCTATTGTAACACTTATACGATATTAAATAGAATATTCCTATTATCTAGGATATTTCTTGACGCATTTGCATTGTAGTACCCAATGTATAGCATTGTTAGGCTCTACGCACTTCATCGTGTCATGTCCCTTTTGCGAATGGCTCATTGCATGGTGTATCCCTGTCGGTCTACCTCCCCCGCACTTGATCACTCGATCATTTGACGTGGTATTGTGTGTGCTTGAACCGATTATCCCCCGCGGGGAAGCGGATCGACCCTTGTTTGGTGGAGTTTTCGTACTCCAGGTCTGCTAACGCATTCAGGCGCGGTTAGTCTCCTTCCGACCCTATTTAGGATCGGTTCCCGCTTCAAATCAAAGACAGTCCAGCATGGTTATGCGGGAACATCATCAACATGTGCTGGCCAACTGACCAATCCTAACTCGCCAAAGACATAGCTGCAGCCATGGCTAACGATCACCGTCCCCTCCACCCAACTTTACTCGTTCAGGCGCGGGTAGCCTCGTCCCGAGCATGCATCCAACATCAACTTATCAGTTCGGTTCAGTTAGGTTTGTCCCGTCCCCGCATCCAACAGAGCCGATTCGGCATGGATATGCCGAGGAATACCATGACATGGTGATAGATATTTAAGTTATTGTAATCCACAGCATGATGCCTTGATTATCTTTTCCTACCCACGGAATTTCTCTTCAGCAATTCCCATACAATAATGCAGAAAGAAGACGATAAAGTTGAGGCCGTGGATAGGGTCCCTAACTCGTCAGCTGCTGATCTGGCGACATCTAAGACAGCAAAAGTTGAGAATGTCGCCTATAGTGATGCTATTGCTAAGGATAACCTCTCTCCGCGCGCAGCGTCCATCCTCAAGCTCTATGCGATTATTGCTCTTGTCACGTTGAGTAAGGCGCCTGATAACAATAAGCACATACCCTACAGATATTGACCATTGATAGATAATTGCGGCAATGGTTTTGATGGAACTATCATGTCATCCATTAACGCTATGGATCCCTTCCATAAATTCTTCGGCACAGAAATGCAAGGTTCTTCGATTGGGACTGTCTTTGCTCTCTACAGCGTTGGAAACATTCTTGGCTGTCTTGTTGCCGCTCCTGCTGCCGACATGTTTGGACGAAAGTTCGGCATGATCACCGGATCAATCTTTGTCATTGTTGGGACCGTGATCCAAGCGGCGGCCCAGAATGTAGGAACATTCATGGTGGGGAGACTGTTTCTCGGTTTCGGCTGCACCATCGCGGTAACCGCATCTCCTATCTATCTAGTTGAGATGGCCTATCCTTCTTGGCGTGGAACTCTGGCTGGCCTATACAATGTTGGCGGTTGGTATATTGGATCGCTTAGTAAGTCTCGGTTACAGAACAAAGTTCTCGGTTTTTGAACTGACATGATGCCAGCATCAACATGGACTGCCTATGGAACCGGTCGATTAACTTCGAATTGGTCCTGGAGGATCCCAATCATCATTCAGGTCGTCCCCGCGACTATCATTCTTTGCGGCGTGTGGTTCATACCAGAAAGTCCCAGATGGCTCATGAGTCACGGCAAAGAAGAGCAGGCACGAGCTGTGCTTATCAAGTATCACGGAGATGGAAATCCTGAGTCAGCTGTTGTAAAACTCGAACTTGACGAGATGCGTGCATCCATTGAATACCAGGCAGAGATTGAAGCCAGCCAAAAGTGGTGGGACTACCGCATGCTCTTCGACAACAGGGAAAACTTGCACCGATTTTACTTGTTGTTCTTGGTCGCCATCTTCTCTCAGTTTATCGGTGGCTCTGTCATCACCTACTACATGCCCGTCATTTTAGAGAACGTTGGTATTACGAGCTCTTCTCAGCAGCTTCTACTCAATGGCGTTAATGTCATTTTCGGGTTTTTCAGCGGTGTGGCGGGCTCATTTAGCGTTGAGAAGTTTGGACGCAGGCCTTTGTTTCTTTGGGGTGAGTTGACATCCATCCGTTTCGCGTACAACCATGGCTGACGTTCCAAGGCACCTTCTTGACAGGTCTCGTTTACATCCCCATCAACGTCATTGCAGCTAACGCTCATGGTCACGTTGACACATCAACTGGCTATGCCTTCATTGCAATGATTTTCTTGTATGGTATCTTTTGGTCCTTTTGCTGGACGCCTCTGCAGTCTCTATACCCAAGCGAGGTCCTGCGCAATGATATTCGAGCCAAGGGTATGGCCGCCTCTGGCTTCTTCAGTGGTGTTTCTGGGTTCATAAACACGTATGCGACACCCGTCGCTCTCCAAAAGATCGGTTGGAAGACATACACTATTTTCCTCATTTTGCATTTTGTGGAATGGGGGATGATGTATTTTGCTCTGGTCGAAACTAAGGGTCGGTCTCTCGAAGAAATCGATGACATCTTCAAATCGCACAACCCTGTCAAAACATCTAAGCAGAAACACGAGGTGTACATCAAGGAGGGTGCAGGTGTCACTGCCGACTTAGGCGCAAAGGAAGCCTAGTTTCATTTGTCGTTTCGGAAGAAAAGATGAACACGTTGCACATTGTCGTGTATATCACCTGAGATGGACTCTTCTCGTGCTCTTTTCGATGCCAGAACTAACTGTTCCGATTCCGATTTCGGTCGTTTGGTAGTGTTGAAAGTATGCCTGTTACTATATAGGACAGAGATACATAAGAGTAACAGTAGTGTTGTCCCAATATCCATCATTACCATCGAATAACCCTGCTCCGCCCAGCAACGTCATCGAGCTTCTCCCGCCACGTCCGCAGCACAGCATGAGCCTCTCTTTGACCTGGAAACGCAAATGTGATGTTAGATACGCGAAACATTGGCTCACCCTCGTCTCCTCTCTGCCCATTCTCTTCTTCGCCTCTTGTAGTCCCAGCATCCACGCTTTGCTCCAGCCGGTATTCACACGCCGCCTCCTTCTCTCTGTCCATGATAGCCTCTGCGAGACTTGCAGAGATTAGACTGTCCCAGCCACCCTCCAACCGTGGACGCCGAAGCAGGGCCACAGCACGGCGGCGAGTTGACTGTCCGATACCACTATGGGCGACGAGGAAGAGGTGCTGTGTATAGGAGACTCGGCGGGTCTTCGTAGAATCGAGGTTCATGATCTGCTCGGCGAGGTCGACTATAGAATTGTACAGGGTGGGGAGGTCATCTTGGCGCTTAACCAAGTCATGCTCCTCAGGGTCCTTAATCAGGAGGAGGCGATTGGACATTTTGAAGAGGCGCAAGGGGAGCATGGTATGCGGCTCCAGTTGGCTTCCGTCTACCTCATGTTGGAAGATATCGATTGCTTTGCTTATTTCTTTATAGCATCGCGTATACGGCTTTTGTCGCGCAGCCAGCATTGTTAGTCCTGTTGATCCGGATACACCGGACTGAATATCCCCGAGCTGCTTGGCATGTTATTGGGAGAATAGAATGAGTTCAGTGAAGAGAGACTCCGCAGCGCAGTAGGCTTGATTGATAGAATCTAGTGTTGGACGATGCGAACGCCGCGGTGCTTTATAGTAGCGCCGTGTATTGAGTTTCTTGTTTTGTAAGAGCAGGAGCGGACTCTCTGTCATGCCGCCATGGTCAAGCGCGTTCAAGTGCAGCTCGAGGTTGGCCAGAATGGACTGAATGGGAGCAATTGACACCAGAACTGACGAGATCCAATTCTCGTCTTGGACAACATTCAGAAGTTTCTTTTGATGCAAAGTTGTTCTGCCTTTGTTGGTGAGATTTTGGAGTTCGCAGAGGAGATTGCATTCGGCTTGTAGATGTAGCCGCGTCTGATCGTGAAGACCTTTGATCGTGCATACATAGGTAAATATAGTGCTGACCACAAGCGCTCTCCACCGATCCGCATGTCTCGGCGACCTTGAGTCAATAAGAGATCGGAAAGCTGAAGTGAACTGCTTTAAAGCAATCATGCTACGTGATTCCTTGTCATGTCCTGCAAAGTCCTCATGAGCAGAACCGAGACTGACGACAGCATGCCAAATGGCCGCGTCGGACATGCAGACGCGCGGCACCTCAGTGTGCCAAAAGTCGGCATAGAAAAACCCAGCTAAAGATGGCGCCGTGACCTCTAGGAAAAACCGGTAGCTGCGTACCTCGTCGGGGCTCTGTCGTGGCAGGATGAGCTTGAGATCAGCGGCGGCGTTGAGGGAGTCAGAGAACTGGAGCGAAGGTGATGTGGAAGTTGATGATGAATTGGATGAAGATGTAGGCAGAGAAGTGTACCCGTCACATGTGCGGCCGGTGGATGTACAGCGCACACAGGCAGCTTTACCTTGGTCGCAATTTACTCTGCGAATCCTGGGAGGGTCATATCGTTAGATTGCGGAAGTGCATATAAAGCAAGGGATACACGCCATAGCAGCGACATGGCGTGCATATAAGTCGTCTAAACTGACCTGCAAGTCAAACAACCCGTCTTAACTTTGCGGTGATGCGCCGGCCTGGGTCGACTTGCAACAGTTGTGGCCGATTTGGAGGCAATATCATCCATGGTGTAGCAGTCGACAAGTATGCGGGCCTCTTTCGGAGTTTCCTTTCATATGCAAAGATTTTCAGGTCCAAGATGGCGGACAAGAGCGATGAAAACATTATGTATGCGTAACAATTAGCTATTTGCACTCAAGTAAATACGAAAAAATGAGCTGTGCGAATTCATCCAATCTCAATTGGTCTCAGCGTGTTAGGGAAATTGGGTGATGACAGTATGCCTCGGATTATCGATTAACCCATAGATCGATTTATGCTCTATTAGTACTAACGTGGTGAAAAATGGAACATTGCCATAACTCGAATTGAACGATCCGGCCAATCACAGAACAGGTACAGCCAAAGTCCATGCTGATTTGCCAGTCTCTTGGCGGAACCATTTGCGATATGTATATCGCAATCCTTTACACGTGCTATGTACTTGTGTCTTGTGACGAAATGAACAGCTTTGTCTTTTTGCGACTGGAATACCGGGATTCTGGTCCAGACCACTTCAAATATGATTCTCAGGACTTGGTTTGCGACACGAGTTTTGCGGCTTAAAACCCTTCTAGTATCTATGTAATAGATACCCTATAAAACCTTCTTAAAAAGACCGTTGCTATAGGCTTCTAATCCCACTCAGGAACCTTATCCAATAATACTATCTATCCTCCATCGTTGGACTCCCGGTTTCTCTGTCTCAATCGCGTCTTAGTGTGACGTGAATAGAGATAGTACTAAGACCAACCCTATACCTCACACTGGTGTGGGTACTCCGAATTTGTTGAGAGGAGTGACATCAGCCTTTGTGGGTACTATTCTACCAACGAGACCTGGCTTGAATTGTTCTCGAGGTGCAGTGATGTGCCAGTTCATTAGATCCTCCTCCGTTACACCATTCTGCATCAAACCGCGCCTGATGCTCTGCTCTAGAATGCTGTAATTGCCATCCGCACGATGTAGGTGATGAGGCTCCTTCAAACTCGTCTTTGAATTTGTTATGGCTCGGAAAAGCTTCTTCTCATTCCGCGTCGGGGAGTGAACCAAGAACGGATGCAACAAGTACACATCGCCAACCTTGCCTGTCCCCAGTTCGAAACGGCCGTTGGCCCGAGCAACTTTGTTCGACCAATCTAAATTGGTCCCGTTGGGATCATCGAACCGCGGATGGCCTCGAGGGAGCAGGTCTGGGTTGGTGCCCTCAGGGTGGTCAAATAGCCATTTTGCAACAGTGCCTACAGTCCCAGAGCAGAGAGCGGTAGGACCACCACCTGGGACTATATCGGTCCAAAGTGGCACGCAGAAAATACCCTGCTCCGGGCTGTCGAGATAATGGACGAAGAACTGCCCATCGGTATGGAATTGGTCCAGGCCCTCCAGCGGCGATGGCTTGCCTTCATAGGCAGCATCTCCAAGGTTGACGATGTAACCGTTGCTCCAGAAACACCCCTCAGGGTCCAGACGATGCTCCCCGCCAGAGAGCTCGCAGATGGCTTCCCAAGCCTTTGGGGCAAACTCAGATGCCTGAACCCACTTAGTAGGCTTGAGGTTAATTCGCCACTGCTTCCAAGTTGACTTATCATCCAAGTTCACGCCGAGACGTTCTTCAACGTCTTTGATCAACGGCGCAGCCTGCTCGGCCGTAAAGGCACCTTCAATTCTACCAGGTGTTAGGTATTTGGCACGCTCGGGTAGTAGAGTTGAACGTACTTTAACCAGCCATTCTCAATGAAATGCTGCTTTTGTTCTTCTGTGAGACCCATGATAGGCGTTGGTAAATCCTGAGTTAATACTGATTGCTCGTTGAGAATAACTTACGATGATTGAGATTTGTCTCTTATGTTGTCCAGTACTCACAAGATTTTATATATCATGATGAAAGCTGCTTTACCGTAATAAATGCATTGATCCGTCGGCATCACGGGCCGGTTCTCTGCATGTTGTTATCTCCTAAGTGATGTAGGCCTGACGGCGTTACGGGCCGGTCTTCTATATGTTGCTATCTTATAAGTGATACATGCGTGAGCATACAGATATGACTATCTGCAGATTTGGTCAGGAGGTGTTAAATATATTCGTGTAACCAGGATAGGCTTGCATCGGTAATAATTATACCATGTCTATCATGCTGTGAGGGTTGTAGCTTTGTGACTGCTTATAGTAACTTGACAGGAATATCAGTATCTTAGCGGATCAGTTGCCATTCTTATCTCGGAATAATGACAGAAGTTCGCAGCATGCATGACTATATATAATCCGGTGATTGTTCAAAGAGAGCAGGTCCTAAGATAAGCAAGTGATAGAATTTGCCGATTTGCATAAGGTGACATAGGATGCATGGATAAAATTACTCAAGTCCGCGGGTGTAACTCTGAGATTGACATTCCAATCACCCTCTGACTTCAACCAGTGCATGAGCCCCATCCCAATCAATAGCCCAGTATGCCAAGCAGCAGCCAAGCTCACCCCCGCCCTGAAAGTAGTTACACAAGCATTAATACGAGCCTCTATGCGTCTATGTCATAATAGATAACATTTACTTTTATGTAGCGTCTAACTTAGACCTTACTATTTGCTGAATTAAGTCCTACCGCTAAAGGCCAAGCCTGGTAAATATAATATAATACTGTTAGACTGATTTTACTGTGGGCGAATAGATATCTATGTAATTTATTTTAGAGTAGATTAAAAACATTACTCAGCAAACTGTTTAAGGCACCCATAGTGATAATTGCAATCTCAATATAAAGAACTATTACGCTGATCCCTTTGTCCCAGATCCTGCATTTCTGCGCTCAATAGAGTCCCTTGCCATAAGCTCTGTGGCAGTTGAGTTCTCTACTGCAAGTATAGTCTCTATAGCTAATGACTTCTCTTCTTCAAATACTGTTGCGCATACTGTTAGCTATATAAATAAAATTGCATCTTACGTTTTGTTAACTTACAGAATGTTGCTTCCTCAAGCGTTCTACCAGCAGTCTCTGGGAAGAAAAAGTACACAAAAACAACTTCATAAGCAAGAATGCAACAGTAAATGATAAAATACCGCCAGCTTATATTTGCAAGACCAATTGGATTGACGAAAGTGGTGAGAAACTCTGCAGAGCGTGCAAAGAGCTGGAAAACAGCTATACCACGAGACCTCTCAGCGTAGGGCCAGATCTCAACAAGGTATGCTGAAACTAACTGTTAACATTTTGGCCCCAGTAGTATGGACTGGACTGATCAACTTACTGTATGTAACTGTATTGAGCGCAAGACAGTAACAGGGTGAGTAAGCGAATAATAGGAAAATGCTAGCCGCGCCAGCAGCATCGTTAGATCCCCCGTTCTGCTTTGCTGTAATTGTCCTCTCCATGCTAATGGTGTAGCTGGAAAAGCAGATGAGCAAACTAGTGGTACAGGCTAGGTACATATGTCGACGCTTGAACCGACGAACGAGCATTGACGCTGTGAACGAGCATACAAGACTCCAGCAAGACAAGCTAACGTTGATAGTCTGCTTGAAATAGGAAGAATCATTGCCTGTGATCTGCAGCAGGTCACCGAGGTAGTATGAAATAAGAGTCGATCCAGACCACTGCGTGAACAGGCCTAACATACAGGTCGTCAGCAAACGTCTTCGCATGCCTGAAGTTGCGCCAAGGTCAAGCCATGATCTCTTGGTGTTTTGCATCTCGATGCGTAAAGTTGACTGGATCTGTGCCATTTCTGCCTTGACAAAGTCAGATTCTTGTCCCTCAGCGTGGAACTTGACTAGTGTCTCTAGGGCCTCTTGACTGCGGTCTTTGGCGACAAGCCATCTTGGGCTTTCAGGAACGAAAAAGACAAAGCAGAGCTGAATCATCGGGGGAGCGATCTGGAGGAGTGACGGGATCCGCCAACCCCAATCGGACGATATGTCATTGGTACCGAAGACAATGCCGGCTGCAGTAATTTGACCGATAAAGTGCGAAACACTGAAAAGCGATGTTAAAACCGCTCGTTCCTCCCAACTATTAGCACTATGTCGATAGATTGATAGGTCCATACCTTTGGGTATCCTAATTCTCCAATTAGGGAGGAGCCTGATACCAAGCACGGCGGGATCCCGAAGCCAAGTATCAAACGTGCAGCAATATAAGAACCAGCTGCAGATTTCTATTAGCATACTGCAGTGAACTTGGTCTGTGAAAGCAATAGAATACCAGAATTAGCGAATCCCTGTACTAAAGATGCGATGACCATGATGAATGACCCGATAAAGATGGACCAACGCCTTCCGAGTCGATCATTGATGATAGGTATCAACGGCAGTGACAGAATAGCACCTAGAGGGTATGCAGCTGCAATAATACCCTTCAGAGATCCTTGAGGATTGCCAAAGTCTACAGATGCAGCATTTGTCAGCGTAAATGGTTAGACAAAGATAAACCAACATACAGCTGATCCATGATGGCAATATCTGCATAGCATTGATCATCTGGGCGTGAAACCCTGAGGTCATCTGAATACCCATACATGTCGGGATCAGCATAAAGTAAAGATTTCGCAGGTTTCGTTTCTGATACCATGACACTTTGTCTTGATTGGCCAGGTTGGTCACTATGGTGTTGACATCACCTTCCTGCGTGTTTGATGACATGGCGACCTCTGGACGACTCATACTCACTGCCTGTTCGTGGTTGATTTGAGTTGGAGATGTTTTGCTGATGTGGTGGGATGGGTAAAACTTGATCAGGTTGGACTTGTCTCGGTGATGTTTTGTGCGATCGCATGCAGGTCGACACAGGCCGCGCGTCCTTCCTAACAAACTGTTATCTTTTGCTAGTTGGTTACATGCATGGTCTTACATATGCATTATCCTTTTGTTTATTTATCCAGAGTTGCAATATGGCTAAATACTATACCTGCGATGTGACTGTGATTGCTTATACACCAACATGAAGAGCACTAACACCACCTGGTTTCAGGTAAGATCAGCATCGGTTGGGACCAGTAGGTTGCAAATATCTTGGCAATCAATTGCTGGTAACTGTTCAAGAGAATGACCATAAGCAAGATGGAGACTGTGTGGCAACGCGGGCCGGATATCCATGAGGGCCGATGCTGTGGAACGTTGCTTTTATCCACTTTGTTCGGCTTGAAGAATATGCTATCTGCAGTAACACTATGATGGCACGGAAAATATCATCCGGCATTGAAGTAACTTTGGGATATTTCGTGGGCAATCAAGACAAAGATATTGACTTTTGTGATGTACAGCAGGGCTTGAGGAACAATTCATTTGGGCAATGACAAGTCAACGATTAGTACGTTGTGTTCTTGGACTATTGAGAAATCTGAGAGAAGTCTTGGGTTGGATATAATATATAATAAGACAGGACTGCCTTGATTATCGAACCAATATCTCGTTCACATTGCCTCCTTAGCCTCAAAACATCAATAATAATCTTTACTGCCAGAGACTGTTTAGTATATACTCTACCTTTAAATTAAAACAAGATGTCAACTATCCTTGCAGGAATGTGGTAAGCCCCGGTGCTCCTCGGCCCTCAAGTACCATACAACTGATAAACAAAAGGTTATGGACTCAATACGACGCCCTACTCACGAGAATGCGAATGAAGGGGTACAACCACCCAGTTCCCCTTGAAAAGCCAACCTTTCCAACTGATAGCGTGAGCATCCTGATACTCACCATCGACACACCTGACGAATTTACCAACACACTGCACTCCTGCCTTACCAGCCAGCCCAAGGAGATTATTGTTGTTACGATCACTCGTGATCTTGCAAGAGTTAAATCACTGGCCTCTCCTGTCCTCGAAAAAGCCGGGAATGTGCCCATCTCCATTCTGACTGTTCCGAAGCCTGGCCGACGAACACAGATGGCTCTTGCTGTGCGAGAAGCAACTGGTGATATACTGTGTTTTGTTGATGACGATACAGTATGGCCAAGCAATAATGTATTGCCGTATCTCCTCGCGGGGTTCGAGAACCCAACGGTCGGGGGCGTTGTCGGTAGACAAATGCAAGTTGAAATATAAAACCCTTGTTGAACCAAGAGCTAACTTCCGTAAGTGCTTGGATTCCCACAGAGCGACAGAACCCTGATGCTCTCACACCCTGGGAAGTCGCCGCTATTCGAAAGCTATCAAGCAACAATGAGAAACAGATGCTTCTCCATGCCAGTGGAGGTGGCATATGGTGCTTAGTAGGTCGGACCATGTTGCTTCGAACTGCCGCTGTAAAGTCTGGTACATTCCTGGACGATTTGAAGAACGAGATCTTCGGCGGCGGGCTCCTCCAGACGGGTGAAGATAGCTTCATAACCCGTTGGCTGCGTCGGAATGGGTGGGAGTTATTCCATCAAGACGCACGCGAGGCTGAAGTGTTCACTGAGGTCAAAGGCGACTCCACCTACGTTGGCCAACTTATTCGTTGGCGACGCAATGGGTTCCAGGCTTTTATCAATCAGCTCTTTATTGATCCAGGGTTTCGAAGGATCTATAAAAGGGATGCTTATTTTGCTCGAAAGCTTGCTGAGGAGTTTGGACGGCCTCTCATCACTCTTATCCATCTCGTTGGCTGGGGACTAGCCATCATGAACTCACCCAGAATCGCGTAAGTAGACGTTCCTGTCTGCCCAGAATATAGCCCATTGTTGTAAGTTTATACCCAGACTGACTGAAAGAGTAGCCTTTGTTTCATGGTTTGGTACTTGTTTCAAATGGTTAAGACCTACCGATCTTTTCTTACCCTGTTCCCTTGGGTTGGAATAAAGAACCTCTGGGCCGCTATCGCTATGGACTATTCCTATCTAATTCTTGACTATTACGGTCTACTTACTGTCCGCCGAGAAGGATGGTTGACCCGTAATGATAAGTAAGACATAATGCATATACAAGGTCGACCTTCAAGTAGCTCTATAACAATACATCTTACTGTTTAACCTAGAAAAAAGGACATCCATACTTCTCTTTATAGCTCCCTAGCCCTATCACTTATTGTAATCGTGGGTTGTCAGCAGACAGAACTTAGGTCAAATTGTGCAGGGCGGGTACCCTAGATAAGCTCAGGTACAGTAGTTAATAAGATTCCATTCACGCGCTTTAGCGCGGCGCTATCAGCTCACAACTCGACCAACCCGAGCGAACCGACCAATCACAGAACAAGTACAGACAAAGCGCATGCTGATTTGTCTGTCTCTTGGCGGTGTACAAGTAAGCATAATCATTTGTACTATGTACACTGCATTTGTTTACAACATGTCACTACAACTACACGAGCTCACGTACTAGTCCATTGAGCGAGCCGACCACTCAAATAGCTTGTCGCATATTCTACAATAACCCTTGGCCAAACTATCTCTGTTGTTGCCTTAGCGTAATGGAGATCCACACACCTACACGCGGGACCAGTGACTCTGACCCACGCGCCTTCTTCTATAAGTTGATCAAGTTATCCGCTCTGCAAATTCATTTCCCCTGGTATCTCACTTTTATATTATCCTGTCTCTCAGTCCTATTATGCAGCACGTTACTTTTATCCTAACTCTGGGCTTTGCTGCTTTTCTGCACCAGGCCAATGCTCAAGAGACCCCATGCCCTCTACTAGGTGCCATCTTCCCGCCCGTCCAGCATCCGCTCCAGTCCAGTGGGTTCTCTGATGCTATTGCTCTGCTCAACGCTACCTTCAACGAGCTTGACCGTAATGGCACTCTTGAAGGGTTCATCACTACATTCTACGTCCAGGCCTTTTCCGCCTCGGACACCCTCTTCCAGCATGGATACGTCCCTCCCTCCATGAAGAACTCCTTGACTTCAGGGACACTCAACAACGATACCGTGTTCCGCGTGGGTAGTGTCTCGAAACTTCTTACTGTCTATATACTGCTCGCCGAGGTTGGGATGAAACACATGAACGATCCGGTGACGAAGTGGGTGCCTGAACTCGCTCTTGTGGCCAGGAAGAACAAGGGTGATCACACCCGCAAGGTGCAGTGGGACGAGGTTACTATTGGGCAGCTTTCCGGACATATGTCCGGCATCAGCCGAAATTGTTAGTACCGCCCCGACAACAGGCAAACTCATCTCTTCTAATACTAGCATGTAGTCGGATTTTTCGATATGAGTTCCTTTATCGAATCAACTCTCCAGAATCCCGAGCTATATGGTCCCCCTATCCTTAGTAAGAACGAAAGACCACAGTGTAGTGTCTCAGACCCATCTCTGAAGCCTTGCTCCCGCAAAGGTACATATCCCTGCGCAGCTTGTTGGAAGCTTTTGCTGATACGTTTCCCGCAGAGTTCTTCAAGGGCATCACGGCACAGAGCTTCTTCCCCATCACATCAACTGCCAACACGCCGGTTTACTCTAACGTCGCGTACCAAATACTTGCCTATGCTCTCGAGGGCATGACGAGAAAGCCATTCGGCAAGTCTTTTCAATCCTCCCTGCTCGACCCTCTGTCAGTGAAGCGAACAGGTCTCGAGGCACCCAAGAGCAAAGAAAACGCCATGATCCCCGAGAATGAGCAGCTCTCATGGTGGAACATCACCACAGCAGATGGCAGCCCGTAAGTGCGATCACCCTCATTACACATCTCACATGCGTAACCTTTCACAGCTATGGCGGCATGCTTTCTACTGCTGCAGACCTTACACGCATAGGTTAATCTATCCTCAGCTATTCTATAATCAGCTCCTCCGAAACTCGCTCTTGGATGAAGCCCATTACCCATACCGCGGACACTCACATGTCTGTTGGTATGCCTTGGGAGATCCGGCGCACGTACATTCCCGTCGGCCGCAGTGGAACCCGGGTCGTTGATCTTTACACAAAGAACGGAGCCATTGGCCTTTACACTACGATTATTGTCCTTTCGCCCGACCACGAGGTTGGTTTCGTGGCGCTCATCGCAGGAACTAACCGTGCCTACATGCTAAGCTATCTTCCTGACCTCCTAGGGCAGACACTACTGCCAGCCGCCGAAAACACGGCCCGTGACACTGCCGTTACGCGGTTTGCTGGCACTTTCGAGGGCCCCAAGAGCCGACTTATTGTTACCATGAGCGATACTCTCGTGGTCAGGAACTGGACTCGCGCTGGCGTCGACGTGCTGGCCATGCAGGCCGCGCTTACATGGCCAGGGCTGGACTTGATACCGGTGCTAAGGCTATATCCAATGGGCTTGGAAGGAAACAAGAGAGTCTCTTTCAGAGGTGTCTTTGAAGCTCACCTTGCAGATGAGTCACCATCAGAGGCTGAGACAAACGCGACAGAGGCAAGTGTTGGCCCTTTTAGTGGCGGTTGCCTGTCGTAGGGAGGAGTTCACTCGTCAACATATGGCAACATTGGGGTTGATGATTTTGAATTTGAGATTGATGATAATGGACAAGCAACTGGCCTTACACCAAGAGTTATGAGGGAAACTCTGAGGAAGGTTGATTGAGTCTATCAAGGGCCCATGTACTCTTCCCAAAGCAGCTACAGTTATCCTAGTCTAAACTCAACTGCTGATTGACCGAAGCGCCCAGAGTCCCGAGCGTGGTAGTAATGAAAGTTTCCAGGTTGGTAGAAATACATATAAGGATAAGAAGGACGCTGCCCACCTTCGGGAATACAGTCCGGATATCTATTTTCGCCCTCTGTGCATGTTGCAAAAGCCACAAAGCATTCCAATTGTCTTTTTTCTTCATTCATAAATCGGAATCCGCACTTGCTACACTGTGTACAGCTCACGGCATAGGGCTTTTCACCACTGGGCAAGATGGCGTACAGTCGAGAAGTTTCGGGGTCCAGACCAAAAAGGGCACCAGCTGACTTCGCGTTTGGATCGCTAATGATGTAGCCATTTTCATAGTCATCATCATCCATGGGAAGAAATGCGTTGACTTCGGAGCCATCTTGAACAGAAACGGCAGTCAGAGTCGTTCCCAACATTGCCAATTCGTTCAGGCTTATATAAAAGATAATTGCAAAGTATAACATTAAATGAGTTTATTTCAGGACACCTTATGAATACATTTCCTAAACATAGTTATAATACTACTCTACTAAAATTGCCCATGACCAGTCCGAACCAATAATCTTTCTAATCTCACTACAAACACCTTCTCTCCACCCTCTGGTTGCAAAGTTATTACCACTATTTCCATTATCCAGGAAGCAGCCATACGAGAGCAACACAAGAGCTGCAGGCTCATGATCTTCAACAAGTCTCATAAACTCTTTCCCAACTAAGCAAATCCATTGCAATGATGCTCGATGTGCCGGGCACCACTCTGACGTCTGGGCTTTTCTGATGAGCCATTTCATCAGATCTAAAGCGTCCTGGCAAATATTTCTGATGTTCGTATCCTCTACCTGTTCTAAAAATGTCAAAGAATTAAGCATGTTGAGAATGGGATCGAGGGGCCCATGGTCTGGCGGTTCGCCCTCAGAGACAAAGAGGATAAGCTCGTGACGCTCTGGCCTTATGACGCCATATGTTTCTGCGATAGCCCTGACGCCTCTCGTGAGCCTGCAAGTGACAAGCAGGTCACTCAGCATAGTGGAAGGCTCGTCCTTAGCCCGTAGAAGCTCTTTAACTGAGCCTTGGGCATAGGAGTTGATCATCATGAGAACAGAGGCAAGATGGCACACAGGGCCGTTATCGGTATTGGCTTTCGCTACTGCGTGTCTCATCATCCCTGCGGCGGCCTGAGAATACTTGAGCCCTAGAGAGGCGTAAATGTCCCGTCGTATCCGATCTCCTGGCGCGTTTGGCAGTGATAGATGGGCAGTGTGCGCTTGTTCGAAAGAAGATATAGCCAGTACGAGGTTCAGGATTACTGGATGATCTAATGCAAGGTGAACTACTTCGTGCTGCCAGAGATCCTCCGATCCTCGTTGATGAACAATGGTCTTGTGAGCAACTTGGTGCCAGTGACATAGCAGCTCTCTATCATGTGCAGTCAAGCCATATGTTGGAGATGGAGCAATTCGTTGGAAATGAGTGATGTCGGTGGTTGGTTCCAGAGCCTTGATTGGTGGCGATCGCGTCCTGCTTCGCGATGACCTTTCTTGAGCTGTAAGGCTACATGTCGAACTCCGACGGACGCAGGCTGTACATGGAATCGCTTCGTCACACTAAGATGGCTGTAAGCGGTCATTCGCCTTGGTAAGTCGACGTGGTTTATTACCTTGACTTTTCTCGTCTTGCACTGCAGGCAGCCAGTGCGTGTCTTTTTATAGGTCATTTCGACGATTTTACACAGAACCAGCAGGTAATTTGAATGAAATACTACTCTAAGTCTGGCAGTGATAAGGGATCTGGCCCATAGTTCTCAACACTACTGTGGACCTCAATCACGCAATCGTTCCCTCAGAACGCGTCTTCCACTAACCCCGTCTCGGCAACGTACGTGGCCCAATGCACCAGCATTTCTTCCAAAATTTCAGGCCTCTTCTTTGATAGATCATGTTGTTCAGCCGGATCCTCCTCCACGTCAAATAGCTCCCAATTGTCGCCGCCTTGCTTTGCCAGCAAAACTGCCTTCCAATTTCCCCTACGGATGGCACGATTACCAAATAACTCCCAGCCATGTATATGATCCGCATCCTGATGAACGTTTGGATACCTTGTAGGAGATGAGAGATGGTTGACCCAGGACTTTCCTCGGGGACTGACAACCTCTCGACCTCTAAATGTTCGCCCTGGGTGCTGCACTTGTGCAAGGTCAAGGATTGTTGGAAGTATGTCCATCACTGTTGTGAAGGTGTGAGAAATAGACTCAGGAGCTGATGAGATTTGAGGGAAGCGTATGAGGCAAGGACAGCGAATGCCGCCCTCGGTCGACCATCCCTTGAACCCTCGAGAAGGCGCAGTAGCAGCGCATGCCCAACGAGAGCCATACCAGACGTACGAATCGTGATTTCCAATATTTTCGAGACTATTGTCATAGTGTGCAGCTATAAGCTCACCAAGTGTTTTGAATGATGACAAGAGCTAAGTCTTACAGTCAGTATGAACTTTCGCATTGAAAGGATGGGGGTGGCAAACAGGTGCAGCTTCCAAAGTAGATCCTTCTGCGCCATTATCTGACATGAACAGGATGAAAGTGTTGTCAAGCTCACCAGATGCTTCAAGTGCATCTACGACTCTCCCAATATTCTGGTCAAGGAGGTCAACCATTGCTGCATAAACCTCCATCTTCCTCGCAGAGACAGCTCGCTCGTGGGCAGTGAGGTCTTCCCACTTCACTCCTGCTTCGAAGCCAACAGGAGGGGCTGCTTCGACATCAGCTGGCACAAGACCCAGCTCTTTTAGTCTGGCAAGCCTGTCTAGTCTGAGCTGGTCGGGGCCGTTGTCGTATTTTCCGCCTAGAATCATCAGTATCGAAGCTTGGTGGCATGCATTGAGAGCTTACTGTATTTGTCTATAACACCTTGTGGCGCCTGCATTGGCCAATGTGGCGCCGTATAAGCCAAGTATGAAAAGAAGGGCTGCTCCTTTTCCTCTTTGGTTCTGTTGCTCAACATATCAAGCAACTTATCTGTGAAGAAATCGGTAGAATAAAAGTCATCAGGTAGGTCTTTCTTTCTATCCACCGGATTTTGGTTCTCCATCCAAAATCCATCCGAGGTTAACAGCATAGTATCTTGGTCAGCCTCGAATTGCGGTTCGTAGTTGAAGTGGTTGCCACAACCAGGCAAGAAACCAAAACTCTTCTTGAAGCCTCTTGCACTTGGTGACACATCAGGAGTCATTCCCAAATGCCACTTTCCAGACATGAGAGTTAAGTATCCTGCGTCAGAAAGAATCTCAGGCAAAGCAGCTACTTTCCAGTTCAGGTATCCTTCATAGCCAGGCTTGTCGACGTAGTCAGGATATTTGCCAGTGAGGTTCTTCTTCATCTCGGCAAATTCGGCCATCTGACCAAGTCCGGCGATGTGGTTGTCTGTCCCAGACAGAAGCATTGCTCGCGTGGGCGAGCACGCCTGGGCGGTATGGAAGTTGGTCATGCGTATGCCATCTTTGGAAAGGCGGTCCAAAACAGGGGTGTCTATCTCGGAGCCATATGGCTTTACATCACTGAAGCCAAGGTCATCGGCAACGATGATAAGGAAATTGGGTCTTTTTGCAACAACCATGATTGCAGAGCAGGATCAGAATGTAGGGGGTTCAAGGGCGTACGTAGAGGGGCAGGGGCCGACTATCTCGACCGATGAAACAGAACAAGGAGGCATTTTATATATGTAAGCAATCACACGTACTACGACTGGTATCACAGTCTGTCACGGGCCCCTGCTGAGACCGGCAAGCAGCCATCTTGAGATATTTGCCGGGGAGTACGGAGTAGGAAGCAGTTGGTTGTAAATGTAACTGTCGAAACAACGCCCCCACTTACTAACCAACTCCAGCTTTTGGTGTGCCTCGGATGATGCTTCCATTGGTCCCAGATTCAATATTTTCCAAGCACGCAAGATTCACATGTCGACGGCGTCTGACACATCGGAGCTAGCCCTCATCCATGACAACGCTAAGCGAGCCACAAAGACCGGGTTGTCGCTCGGTTCATGGCCTCATTGGTTGGCACGATACGACAACGGAGCGACTTCCATCATTGCAGGGTATTACAGATCGTTTTGTTCAGCTGCTCGGAGAGTTGACGAAGACTCGATTTCAATAGACTCAAAGTTGGTGTATTGCGAAATGCCTCGTCTTGATTGCGAAATGTAAAAGAAGCTGTTAGAATAATTATATATCCTCTGTCTTGTACTATGAACGATTCTAACACATGCACTGTTGCTTCAGCATTCAGAATCACCTTTTCCTACCAATTACACCCTCCCACATGATGATTGAAAAGGAGTCACTTCCATCCACTGTGGATGACCACAATTCGGGTCTAGATTATGACTCCAATGTCCCTGAGCAGCAGTCCCTCATTGATTGGTCCGAAGGCGAAGAACGGGCTCTTGTTCGCAAGCTGGATCTACTCATCATGCCTCTGCTTATCGCTGGCTTTTTTGTTTTGCAGCTCGACCGCGGCAACATCGGCAACGCCCTTACAGACTTCTTCCTCTCTGAAGTGGGCATCACTCAATACCAGTTCAACGTCGGAAATCAGCTCCTCAGCTTAGGAATCGTACTGCTAGAGCTGCCAAGCAACCTTGTTCTCTATCGCTTGGGTCCTCAGAAGTGGATTAGCTGCCAGATCTTTTGCTGGGGCTTGGTCGCTACCTTTCAAGCATTCATCAAAGGCAAAGGCGTCGGTGCATATTATGCTACTAGACTGTTACTCGGCCTTTTGGAAGCCGGATTCATTCCTGCCGGCTTGTATACCCTGACGCAGTGGTACAAACGCAATGAGACTAGCAGACGCTTCACCGCCTTCTTCCTTGGCAACATGATTGCTTCGGCCGCAAGTGGTCTTATTGCCTATGGAATCCTCCAGATGAGAGGTATAGCTGGATTGTCTGGTTGGCAGTGGATGTTCCTCCTCGAGGGGATCATCACAATAGTGATCGGTGTTGTTTTCGCCTTTCTCATGCCAAATTCTCCTGCAAACCCGTCAAACATCTTTGGCCACTTGTACTTTACACCGCAGGAGATCCACATCCTCACCAAACGTGTTAACCTTGATAATTCTAGCCAAGGTCCAAGACACAAATATGTCAAGTGGGTTGACATCAAGTCCGCCTTTTCCAGGTGGTGTATTTACCCGCAGCTGACTGTCTCCTTCTGCTGCATCGCCATTATCTCACCACTCGGAACATATCAACCGTCCATCATTGCAAGTTATGGCTATGACCGCCTTCAAGCAAACGCACTGTCATCTGTTGGCGGTTGGATTGTCATTGTCCTAAATCTATCATTTGGATGGATTGCAGATAAAACTCAGAGGCGAGGCTTCTTGATTCTTCTCGCTACAGTTCTGAGTTTCGCATTCTGTCTCGCGACTAGACAATTGGCGACAAGCACCGATCGCAATCTCAAATACGGCATTCTTACCTGTACCACGCTCTGGGGATCTGTCGCTCACCCGTTGAACGGTTCCTGGCTTGCTGTCAACATTCGTAATCCTGCAGAACGCTCCATCACCATGGCTCTCCTTATCATGACTGCTAACGCGGCTGGTCTGGCAGGTGCTCAGATTTTCCAGGCCCACGATGCGCCACTATATAGGACAGGATTTACGGTCATTCTCACCCTGGCATCTATTGCCCTGGTATTCGCGATCGTGTCAAACGCGCAGTATCTATGGCTTAATAAGAAGCTTGCGGCAAAGGTACAGTTGGAAGAGGAACAAGTTGAAGCAGCAAGCGAAGTTGATAAATGGCGGTTCTCGGTTTAAACACTTTGCTGTTTTGTAATGTTAACTTATCCTTAGGGTTACAGTCAGAGATGGTTAACGCTAAGGGATTTGAAAGGAATTATATATTTGAGCAGTCTATATCAAGTCCTCTGTTGTGCCTTATGTTGTTTAGCTTGCCAATATGACTTAACCTAGTAGCTCGTGAAGAACCCTTGGCTGCATAGGCTGCGCATCAGATTCCACAAGGACATGTTCGGGACCTGCATCAGCTTCCACAATCAATACACCAGATGCTGGACTGAATTTTGGAGGGGGTTCATTTTCCTGATCCATCATAATCATGTTTCTATCATTTCTCCGTTGTCTCTTTCGGCGAACAAACCAGAATCCGAGACCTGAAAGGATAACAATAGCAGTGACTCCTCCAACTACTGCGCCAGCTATAGCGCCAGCAGGTGTGCCTGGCTTCTTTTGATCAGGATGGAGAGGAGGAGCTGGCAGCGAAAAGCGATCCGAATTGTTTTTACAGCAATTATTGTCTTGATCCAAGTTGCAGCAGTACTCATTCGACGCACACTCTTTGACTTGAACCCATGTATTGCTTTTCTCTGAGAGTCGGATTAGTTAAATTTCAAGGGCTTCGGAGGGTACAGTCACTCACTCATGGGGCATATCTTTTGGCATCAACTCCAATCATCGCTTGCACAGGCAGCTCGATAGTCGTAGTGATCAGACCACGAACACAGGCCATTGAGCAAACATGGATCATCTTGATCTGTTGAGCAGCAAGTCGAGTAAGTCGTGTTGCTAGACCCGCATGGCTTGTACTGCTTGGGTGCCTTTTTTCCATTCGGAAAGTAACAGGTTTGCGCCAACGTTATGGAGAATAGATATAGCGAAAAAAAACAGTATATTAAACCTCATCGTGAAAATGAGTTCACTTATAGAATAGACGCCTGAAAATGAATAGTGGAAGCAATTGCTTTAGCTTAAAAGAGGGGATCCAGAAGATCATGTAAGAAACGTAAGAAGGAAGAAAATAATTTAACAATTTAGCGGTGTTGACATAGTTAAAAATCGTCTAGGCTATGACATCACGTAGCCTTCAGGGCCAGGGACACAAGTACTGTAGTATCAATGAAGATTTCAGCTTGTGTATATAAGTATATGATTTGTCGGGCATTAAACAAAAGTTCTTTGCAGTGCTGAAACGCATGAATCCAATCATAATCATACCCTGCCCGCCTGCCTGCCTTGAAATTTACTGAAAGATATAAGCACTAGTGAACTAGCCGCCTATCTGTCCTGAATTAGTCTGATCTGCCTTCAAGAGGGTCAGGCCGGCCGCTTTGCATATCAAGACCCTGGGTTTAGAGGCCAGGGTTTCTTTAATTCATTATGAGATGATACTTTATTATAGGACAGTTCCAGCCAAACAAAAATAGAACACATTGTCTAAGCCGATCTAACACTTCCCAAGTTTGTTCAATGCATGGATGAGCTGATTTTGCGCGACTACTTTCCAAACCTTGCCTCGTATTGCCGATGCTCCTCATCTCCAACAGCAAACTCCCAACCACCACTCAGCCCATTAGCCATCCCTTTCCAAATTCGAAAGCCGTAAACATTGGTCCACTCCCACCCCTCCATTTTCTCGTCATCAGGTGAGATACGGTAGGTCAGCCAACACACGGCAGATTCATTCGATACCACTTCGACGCGATAATCGTCCACAGTCACATGCGTGCGTGGGCCATTGTCCCTCCAATCAGTATACAGAAGAGCGAAGTTCTCAGCAACCACAGATTGATTTGGTGATATGTTGGGTTTTCCCAGAGTAAAGGAAGTGTAATTGGGGAGGAAAAAGGATGAGACTTTGAGAGAAAGGTCAGAAAGAGGGTAGGTGTAATCTCCACCAAGGGCGATAAGACCACTATATGCGAAAATGGCCTCTCGAGCGGCGCAAGTGATGTTGACCATGTTGAATGTTGTAATAGTTAAGAGTGGTTACAATCACGGGTCTCTCCCCAGACACAACTTTATGCGATTTCCATACCGCCTCTCAGCAGCAGTGCCCTCAAGTTACTAAATGCATTTCAGCAGGAAGCAGGATTTCCGTCCACGGCTGACATGTCCAGCGTATCAGAGAGACTTCATATGTCACCCCATGCCAACCATGTAAGAGAACAGGGCGGAAACTGGAATCATTGGCTGTAAGAGATGTAGACCAACTCACCGGCCCCCAAACTGATAATGGCGCTAAACAGTAGCCGTCTAACCGTCCAGAAGCGGTATAGCGCTAGCCATGTAACGTTGCTAAATCATCATCCAGATATTATTAGATATTCCCCTATCCAACAAGGTACGAAAACACATTATCCAGAATCCCAAGGCTGTTTCAGTTGACCACGGTAGAGGACGCACCTACAGAACCAAGAAGAAGGCGCATCATCCAGACAAGATCGGATGCTGCCCACCCTCTAGCTATCGTATCTACGACGATTAATTGATCTTGAGCTTCGATGAGATCAAATGCTGGACATACTATAGTTGGTGAGCTTTAGATTGGGTCAGTACGATCAGGATAATGTCTAGAGTGTTGTCGTCAGGGATAAGCGTGATGCCTGCCATGAACAGATGCAAATCCTGATCTTGAGAAGTCTGGATATTGATGATAATAGTGATCTGGCATATGAAGACCTTACTACTCCTGATTCGACTGGCCTTACAGGAGACACTTCACCTCGTTCTCTATAGCTTGCTAAGAGGTTTCTTCTCTGAGTTTTTATTGATAGCTGTATAATATCTTGACGCAAACGTAAACCTCCTATTTATATTAAAAGGCTTGTTCAGAATCGCCATTCCTCAACATCAATAGACTTGATACCATTTTTATAGTCCCCCAACTTGGTACGCCATTGTCTCATGCCACTAACCCTTCGCCAGATCTTCCCGGTCAAAGTCCGTTGGCCAAACTATTTGAGCAAGCCTAGTCCTTGCGTCTTGCCATGACAGCATATTCATTTCCCTTGCAATAACCCTTATCATACTTTTGAACTCGAGGTTCAGGCTATCAATCAATGCATTGCACCCTTCCAACCTAGCACGAGTAAGATGAAAGGCCGAAACAAACAATTTCCAGAATATTAAATCCCTCGATGAAGGACTGTGCATATCTGATCCTGCGAAACATGTCTTTAAATCCTGGAAGCTAGACCGCAGGATGTAGTGGAGCAACTGATCTTGTTCAGGTTGCCCGGAATTCCAAACACCCAATACGCTGTTCAGATACATTCCTGACGTGACGATGATCCCAGTCCATGAAGACTGCAGATACACACGAGGTCCATTGGTGACAGCGGACGCTGGTGAGCATGACTCTATATGAGCTTCAACAACTGCAGAAAAAAGCCTGGAAGGGTCTCCATGGTCCCAGAGCTCATACAGCGAAGCATCATGTGAGATACCGCGCTTGCAAGAGCTTCTCATCTCAAAGATACGAGTGATGCCTTTGAGGCAGCTAATGACGCGGGATGGGTTGACAGGGTTAAGCTTCGGGCAAACCGCAGATGAAGCGAAAAAGCTGGGAAGGAGGCTCATCGCCTCAAGGCATAGTCCAGCGCCATTCGCTTCATATGAATGCCATTCAGGAATAAGTTGTTCTAGCTCTTGGGGGCTTAGTTGACAGCGAGAGTTATATGGGCCCCAGCAGGTGATGCAAGGTAATCGTCCACCCTGCTCTTGAGACCTTGAATCATGTTATATGCGCTGTGAATTAAATCAGAACCTGCCGTGTATCTTGAATTTCTTACTTACACTATAAAATACCGGTCGCAAATTTCATGAGCAATTGCGTCTTGCTCGTCCTTAGGGTTTCCCCGAGTCTCAAACAGAGCGTGACAATATGATCAGCGCAAAATGGGACGAAGGCGGAAGGGCGCAGCTGTTCATTCACCAAGCGCATGGTCTGCGCTTTGTGGTATAGAATTGTCTGCTTAAAAGTGCCCAGACGGCTGTAGTTCCATGCGTGTCGAAATGCGGCAATCATGAGGATATTTCGCAGGCCACATGGGCTATTTATTGCAGTTGCTATGCTGACATCACATAAGCACAACGTATCTTAGATCTTTCTTTAACAGCCTCTGTCTTACCTTTTACTCGAAGAACACTGTAGCAATTTATCGGAAACGGGCGGGAGCTGAGAGACTAGGAAAAGGTATTTAGAAACACAAAGAGCGTGAGAACGGTATATGGCGGCATCTGGTACTCACAATACTGTAGCAGATGTTTGGACTTGAGCGGCATCTCAATCGGAAATACGTAGAGTGTACCCAGGGTCAAAGGTCGGTGCGCTGACAAGTGACTAGCTCTCGACCTTTTAGACATTTCTGCAGTCGCTACGCTCGCTATCTGCAACGAGGTGCTGTGTTGATGTATTGACCAAGGTGCGATTTCACCCGGTTATTTTGAAGCCGATTTTTCTCGTCTGGGGATTCTTGTAGGCTCGTAAATGGATACATGAGATGTACCTGTACAATTGAAGCTAATATAAAAGATTAAGTTCAATGTTTCCATTAAAGGCTGTGAGCGTCGGATCGGGTGTAAGATTCGTTAACCATATTAAATGCCCAAACACCCTGAGGCCCAAGGGGAAGAGAGATGACTTACCAATTTGGGCGGTCTTCATCACATCGCATATGTCGTTGCCTACAAGTCATGCATCCCGTCTTGCTTCGCTCCGAAAAGTGTTTTTGTCTCATTGTATACTTGGAGTGCTTGTTGATATGAAAATGTATTTGAGTGAGGTTTTGAGAGACCCTGAATTGGCGAAGATGAAATGGCTGAGGTGCGACTGATTTATGCTAGTGGCTTATATTAGATAAGGGTAATCGAGCTTAGGTAAGATGGTAACGATTATCTGCTGTCCAGCGCTTTGAGGATTTTTATTGGTCTAGTTTTCAGGAGTGGCTAAGTTAGTCTATTGGATTCAGCTGCATAACTGGATTGCTTAGTTAACTGTAGGGAGTTATAGGGAAGTATCCGTCAATATCAGTATGTATTTTAAATAAATATATATACAAAAAGAACTTAAAGATATATAGAGCGAAAAGCCTTGTTTAGTTATTATTACTTAGATAGAACGCCTATTAAATAATATTGGAAGATCTGCTAAAGAACTAAAGCCTATGGACACTGCTGTTCCTGGTCCAACGACGGAATGTCTTGCCGTAGTAGTAGAACACAACACCGAACAGACACCAGAGGAAAACCAAGCTTCCGTTGGTCATGATCGGTGGGATAAATCTGCAAGAATTAGTAACAGTTGGATTAAAGAAACTGGTAGATCACTTACCCAGCCTTCATACTCCAAGGCGTAATGAATTTACTAAATCCATAACCCCAGACATTTTTGTTGACTGTGATGCTGACAAACAAGCTGCCAGCAACAGGCTTGTAACTATCAACAGCATATGTGCTTGAGATGCTGGGAAGGGCTGCAACTTGGATGCCGGCGCAAGAATATCCAATAAGCACAATGACTTCCCATGGCCAATGGTTCTCATACCCAACCGAGACGATGATATTGCCAAGGTACATAATAAGAACGAACGGTATCATGGCAACCAATCTCATCTCTGGCTCGCGAACGCCGTTGTTCCTTGCAGTGAGCTTGGCAGCCACCCAGTCAGACAGAGGACCACCAGTGGCAAGGCCGATCAAAGCTCCAGCAAAGATAGCAAAATTGGTAAAGCCGATGGTCTGAGTAGAGAAGTTGTAAGGCGGCGCGGCAAGGACTTGGCTTTGGGTTAGATTGATGGTGAGGAAAGAAGAGCAGCTCCAAGAGACGACGAAGCTGGCGAATTGAACGATGGGAAATGCGAACAATTTCCAGGGAATCCACAGGTCCAAAAGGATAGCCTTGAAGGGATGCGGGTTGGGTTGGAAGAACCGGAACTGCCACTTGGCAGGCTTTCCTCGTCCGAGATATGGATCTCTTGCAGCTGTCTCGCTTGTCGATAGATCCGCAAATCCTTCCGGGGATGTTCCCTCTTTTTCGGTGCTGGTGGCGTGCTCTGTTATTCCATCACTATTAGGTCTGGAGGCCTCGGCGTGGCTAGCATTGGCCGAACCCTCCCTCTTCTCGTTCGCTCGGGATTCCTCGATGATCTCATTCGGATGAGGGCGGTGCCACCTGATCGTTGTTAGTTATGATTCAGCGTGTTCAAGGGGATGCGAAAGACAAACTTGGTCTCTGGGAATAGGAAGATGGTGTAGATCACCACAAATGCACCAAGAGCCACGTTGAACCACCAGAAGTTGCGCCACCCAACGTGGAGAGCCATGGACCCGCCGATGATGGGGCCAATCATCAGGGAGCCCATGTATACGACCCAGTACAAGGTGTTCCACTTGCCTCTGTCGTGCAAGAAGAAGATGTCTAGCAAGCAATTAGATATAGACACTTCAACATGTTCAGTGTGATGGCTTACCAGCAATGACGGCAGGTTGGATTGACTCTGCCGGACCAGCGCCAATACCATTCAGCCTGTGTCATAGTCAGAAAGTGTCATGCCAACTGTTGCTGCTGAATACGTACACACAAGCTCCCATGAAACTGCCGTACGTCTGAGCACGAGCTCTCCAAATCATAGAGGCCAAGCAGATCAGGTTAGACACAATATATACCGGTCTCCTGCCGAATGAAGTGCTTAATGGGACCCTGTTGGAATTTCTTAGTGATTTGTCCCAGCTTGAAAAGGCCCTCTCGGCTTGGATGCCCCCAACGTACCATATGAAGTTGCTGAAGCCAAGAACCAGGATACAGACTCCAGTGAACTGCACAACATCTGCTAGAGTACTGTGAAATGCTTCAATGTAATCCCCAAACATAGGAGCAAGAGCAAGTGGCCCAAAACCTTGGAAGAAAGAGGTCATACTGGCTCCAGTGATCGCTAGCATTTTCCACTTGAGTGACCAGTTGAGAGGGTCAGCTGGGTCGTCTGAGGGTTGCGGAATAAGGACACGATTGGAGCCCGAGCGATCCTTGACAAAATGATGCGAAGCGACATCTCTCATAATCTCTGTGCCAGGGAGAATCTCGGTATGGAGCTCTGCCTCAATGGCATGGATCTCCTGCGATCCCCATTAGCATGCAAGCTGCGATCGATGTTTGTAAATTGTAATCGATATACCTCATTATTGGAATTCCTCTCCATGATGATACTGCTGTCCCTGGTCTTTCACTGCTATGTCGGTAGGCTGTTAAACCAGGATCAGACTGCTGACATGCTGTATTTAACATCTACTCACATATATGCAAGCCTTGCATATTAAATCAGGAAGCGATGTAACTGCCGATGCTTTTACCGACTTTCAGAGCTACTTTCCCCTCACGACTCACCTTGACATGAGCTAGACAGCTCCCATTTAAGATAACCTTGGTTATAGCAAGCCAACCAGTGTAATCAGTTCCTGATATTTGGTGGCCTAGGATGCCGGTAATCCGTGTGAGGGAAGCCTTTTCCCCGCACCCTGGCTCCCCCATGGGGAAGCATGCGTAATGCCCACCAATCGTGGGGAGACTCCAACTCTTCCCGCGTGGTCTCGACCCTCACATTGGCTACTGGCGTGCCACCCGGCAAATCGGCATGATAGTGTATTTGCTGGCGCATGATTTAGTAATTGATCGGTCATTAAGCGAAAGGACCAATGCCGGCAGTATGTATGTCCGTTGCTGTGGGGTTTGCGGTATACCAGTGTTTCTCTACGTATTGTTGACGAGCAAATCTTATTGTCACACCCCATTCTGAACCACGGTGCTCCTGCGTGACCACTGTAATGAGGGGTAGCTAAGCCAGTGTATTTGGAATAAGTGGCTTAGGGAAAGGAAGAGAATTCGGAAATTCGGAACTAAGTTCCTAGCTAATGACAAGATTCAGGTAACTTAGCATAAGATTAAGATACCTCTTACTGAGTTTATTTCTATACCTTATATTGAGGTCTAATGTTTCCTTGCTTCCGGTGGTTAGCTAACAAGACTGAACAGTATGCTGATAGGTGGCGAAGGAAGATCGGCATACTCACATGGGTTCATAGGCACCGAGTTTCGTAGACCAACACCATCTAGACCATGAACAGTAAGCATGTCACGCTCCTGTGCGGCGGCAAGTCTATTTTCCGTATCTACCCCGACTCCCTGATCCTTGCAGTTAGAGCGGGAGTCAAGACGAACCGCTCCAAGCAGTTATATATATACTTCACTCCAGATACTGTGTACTATAACTCAAGAGGCCCAGAAATTCTTAAAATAAGAAACCAAGGGCTCTATGGTGTCAAGTCTGCTAACTGTGCTCTTGAACAATTGTTTCCTAACGGGCCAGAATACACGCATTTGTCGACGAATTTACCTACTCAACACTTTAGATCTTTGTCAATGAGGCCCAAGATTGAACTGCTGGCATGTTTTATCAAAAACACCTTTTCCATTGCGGCTCTTGTGCCAGTTTGGACTTCTGCAATATAGGAATGCCTTTCTTTATATATACATAG